>MNCI01036336.1:908075-921054 GCA_015680685.1 Gnetum montanum | reverse complement strand
GGTGCTCTTCAGTGTCCATGAGGTTCGCCGCTTGTTGGATGCTTTGCATAGCGGATTCTCGCCTGCTCCGATCCGCCGGCGAGTCCCCCGCGTCCGGATGAAATCTCAATGATGTTCGCCAGATATGTCGTCGGAGCTCCGCCCAGGAGCTCTCACAACTAATGCCCAAGATGATGTATGGGCAACGGCCTCTCCCCCCTAAGCCACTGACGGGCACTGTGCTCGTGTGCCCGGTTGAGCTGTCTTTGTCGCTGTTCCTCCTCCTCTTGCATGCGCTCCTACTCTTCCCTTGCCGCCTCTTCTTGGGCTCTATGGGCTGTGTCCTCTTGCCGTAGCTCCTCTCTAACTTGGGCCCGGATCTCGTCAATGAGCCGGGCCTGAGCCGCCTCCGCCATAAGCGCATGTTGTCATGTAAGCTCTTGTTCCTGTGCGTGGAACTGGGCTTCCTGGTCAGCTCGGGACTAGGCTAGCGCCTCGTTCCACCTCGCCTCCCACTCCCGCCGCTCCTCCTCCCGCGCGGCAGTAGCCGCTCGCTGTTCGGCCTGTTGTAGCTCTTGAGCCCAATTGGAGGGGGTGCTGGGGGGGTCTGGCGAGGGGGGAGCCGTCCTGGTGGTAGGCAGGCGCAGGCTTCGTTGGGAGCGGCGTCCCCAGGCGAAGTCTGTAGTCGTCAGCGTCCAGAGAGTCTCTTGGTTGGGAGAGGCCGAAGGGGTAGGGGGGGGGGGGGGGCAGCAGAGGGGCTCCCCCTGAGGGGTAGAAGACGACAGGCCAGGCGCCCCCCAGCCCCCCTCCACAAAGCCAAGATTAGCCCCAAGTGTCGACTGTGTCGTTTAAGGAGAAGAACCTCTAGAAAAAACCGTGGGAGGTTAATCTGGATGCCTAACTTCAAACAGTGCAGAAAGGCAAAATGTAATCCTTGAAGCTTGGATGCATTGCCAGACTGGATGAAGAAATGGTCCACCAGGTCAGCGGCCCGGGCCCAGAGGCATGGGAGAGAAGATCTAGGGACTTGGTGGCTCTGCGTTCTTGGCACGGGACCCTCGAAAAAGGTCGCAGCATCCACGGATAGTGGGCAGGATGATTTCTCCTGCAGCTGGGGCCCCCAAACAGTTGGCAATGGCAGATTCTATGACGTGAATCTTGCGTCCTTGGAAGTTGGTTCTGTCACCATTCCAGTTGGCAAAAAACTCGTCGTCTGCAAGGTCCGGGTCGCTGACCAGCCGCTGCAACGGGCCAGACCAGCCGCACCGGGTGACCAACCGCTAGAGCTCATCATCATCCCAGAAGGTGGCATAGTTAGGCTTGAACGTCGGCGTGACACCCATGGCAGCCGTAATCGCTCCACGCTCAGTAGGTCAGCGCAATTATCCGTTGGGGGGGAGGGGTCCTGTCCTGTTGAAACACAGTGCGGTTGCGCGCCTTCCAAGCAACCCATAAAAGCATGGACGTCCAGGAGTTGCCTGTCAGCTGCCTCGAGGGGGCACCGCTGTTTGTTGCCAGGTGGCGCACATGCAGGGACAGTCGTAAATGAAGTGCGTTATTGTTTCAGGTGCAGCGTGACAGCATGGACACGTGTCGTCCTGCATGATGCCGTGCTGTCTCAGGACGGCGCGTACAGGGAGCGCCTCAGATTTGATCAGCCATAGAAACATTTTGATTTTTTTGGGGAGCTGCCTGCGCCAGATGTACAATTTTTACTGTGTAAGCAGAATATTAATTTGGCTGTATGTCCTTGTGGCACTCTGTTCTATGGTTTGCATTCACAGGAGATTTGTCTGTATATTGACAAACACTATCAGCGGCCAAACTTGAATTGAAGGATTCTTTGTTCTTCTACTCTTTTTATCATGTTTTCAAGTTTCTATTTTATTTAATTTCTTCGGAGATGATTCCTGGTTAGATTCATATCTGTCATGTCACTGTCCCATCAGATGTGTCTCTTCATTACTTGCAAAACTTGTCATTAATTGATTAACTAATTCATAAATCTTTGTCTGCCAATAATCTTGCTTGGGGTCAAGAACATCACAACATTATCTGTTTCCTGTTATAATTTCAGCATTTGTAGCAGTCCTAATCATTGAAGACCTTATTATCAAGAACTTCTGATTATGGATACTTCATCGTTACAAAACCATTCCTATGTTATGAATTATCAACGAATCATGAGAGTGAATTGCTATATTAATAGTTTAACACTTCCCCTTTCTCTGTTAATCTGAAAAATAAGAATTGAAAGATGTAGGAACAAAAAATATTGAAGGGGCCAACCCTTTAATAGTCTTCATAGATATGCTGAAATGCGGATATCTTCGGTTTGATTTGACAGACATATTCTTCTTGTTTTGAAGATTTCATCAAATCCAATTCAAACTGGAATTTCAAGTCCCTCTAGAACTAGGTAGATATGTTCCTCCTTGTTGTGGACATTAAAAGGGCCATCAACATACAAGATAACGATCACAAAATGTATTTGTTCACCTGATAGGAGTTTTGGGATCCCATAAATTTCCATTAAGCATAACAAGTCCTCGGGGTAGAATTTTCACGGGCTTTCTTTCATATCTTTGTACAAATCTTCCATATTCTTAAAGCCCTTTTGTTTGGTGTGGCTAGAGGGATATCTCTATATCCATGGTTGCAATGCCAATGTTTGAATGAGAAATGATCAAATATAGAAATATCATAGAGCTCTAGTTCTGCATGGTCCTAGTAGAATGAGTGCAGTTAACCCCAAGCTTTAGAAGGACCAGCCTCTTACAGTTTACATCTTTGTGCTTCTTCTAGTGACCCCCTTAGCACATCTCATTCAATGCAAATGAAATTCCTCTCATAGAGAAAGCAATTTCTAGATTGTTTGGTTGGGAGGAAAGAATGGTCCTATGACATGCTTGGACTGCTGCGATATTATTTCATGGTGTAGGCAATGTGGTGGGTTTGGGATCTTGAAGTTCAAAGATAGTATTTTATTGGGACGAGTGCAGCTCATTCAGAAAATTCAAAATCTACCTGTGTATTGCTGAAGATATGCTCCTAGTGTTCTTGTTGCTGTTGAAATCTTCCTTTCTCTTTCTGTCCTTTGTTCTCTTTCACTTTCCATTTTTTGCCTTCTACCTAGCCTTTTTTATTTACTTCGGTTTTGGCTTAGGTTTCAATTTTGATTTCTTTAATGTAACAAAATCTCTATGGGAGTTACCCTCCTTTTGTTGTTGCAATTTTTTAGAAACATATCTATTAAAAAAGTATATTTATCCCTTCCAACCAAGATGATTTTGGTTCAGTTCCTTCCAAGATGATGAAATATACATTTTCTAATCTCTCTATTTTTAAAGCAAACTCAGTCTAATCCCTATACCATTAGGATTCACTCATAAAATAAAGCCATAGAGTACAATGGATGAGATTTCCATAAGCAACAGGAAAGTATAAAATCAAAATATCAAGGCAAGGAAATACCTTCTTCTTCAATCACTCAGTGTTACAACTTATGTTGCATTGTCTTATGAGCATTGAAAGGTCATCATGCTGCCTTTCTACAGCTATTGAGAGAGGGGATTTTATTTTTGATTTAATTAATTTTTTCTTTCTCCAAAAGGTCATTTAAGAAAGTAGTGCAGTTATCCCTGATTCATAGGTCAGCTTCCTCTTCCTTTAATTTTCTTTACATACCAGAAAATTATAAAATAGCAATGAATTATACCTGTTATCACCTTATTTCTCTTTCCAAATTTGATTGCTCAATACTTATGATTCACACTGTAGCAACTATAGATAATGGATGCCAATTTTATATAAATATACAATAAAGCATGTACATAAGATACCCATATTGATACACATGCAAAGTTCACAAAGAAACATTCTAATCAGTTTTAGAAATCATCTGATGCACATAGGTCATGCAACATATGCATAATTAGAACATAGTAGCAAGCTTACAAACAATGTAACATTCATCTAATTCATTCCAGTAATGTATGCTGAATTAGCAAATACTATATACTTAGTCCATGCATCCATAGTAGTATTCATCAACACAACTTAGATTTAATCTCAACAAAGCATCATAAGTCATTTAACCAATCACCATCACATCATTCAGCCTATGCATACAAGAGTTTTCATTCAACATACAGGTTATGGTCATATTAACAATACTTGAGTCCATCACAATTATGCAATCATAGATAGATCAACAAGTAAGCATCAAATCATACAAATCATCAAGCTCATCAACACACTTAAATTAATAAACACAATCACATAATAGCACTTAAACCCATGACCACAGAGATGTCAATAACACTTAAACCCATCAACACAAGCACATCATAGATAGGCCCATAAATCAGCACCAAATCACACAAATCATAAACATGAGCACATCAACAACACTCATATCCATGACCATCATCAGATCATAGATAAATTTATAAATCAATACCAAGGCATACAAGTCACAAGTGCATGGTTAATACCACTTAAGTCTATCATAATTATAGAATCATAGGTGAACCCACAAATCAGAACCAAACTATAGCTATAATCATAACAAAGCACACTCACAATTGCTAGTTCAAACCATTAAGCTAGGAAAAAGTGGGTCAATACAATGTCTTAAGGATAGACAAGACACTCAAAATTCTCTCACCACTCAAGACACAAAGGGCACAAAATCATGGAACATAGTTATGTCCTCGTTAGAAGAGCAAGATGTTTGGATGGATGTTGTTGCATCAGGCTTTTCTGATGCAAACATTTATATGGTGTTGTGGGTTTTGCATACTCCAACACTACCTTTTGTTTTGTCAGTACACCCGAGATGTCAGAACACTTAGTTTACACCTACAACTATGCGTGGCAAATTTGGGCTCTCATTGGTTTCTCCGCTATGTGATTCATCTCTAGAGATTGTTTCAATACTGTGCTATCTTGGCACATCTAGAAAGTGAGCAACCTATTAAATTTTTATTCACTGTTGTTGTCAACTCCCTCCGTCTTGGTTCTATGCATGCAACAGTTGTGGCTTGAAGTGTTGGTACACATGGGGATGACATTGACATTTGACACTAATTGTGAGGGCTTTTGATAGAATAAGGAGCTTTTGGATTTACTAGTTGCTATTGGTTGGGATGGGTTATGACTGTTGCTTTAGAGTGGGTAGGATTTCTATGCTGTAGCTTTCTACAAACTATGTAGGGGGGAGTAGACCAGGTTTCACAAGGTGGTCATTCACGTTTCAAAGGAGGCCATCTCATATGCTTTGGGGGTTTTGTTAGCAGGAGAGATTGTCTTGCCCACTGCCAAGGGCCTTTGGGAGGCCATAGATTTCTTCCTTGATGGTGTTCCAATACCGATAGGGGTTCAAGTCTTGAGGTCATTGCTGCTTGCTCTATCCACAATTTGTTGTAAAACAAATTGTCCTTTATCAAAATTGCAAATAAGAAAAGAAATGCTTGATTTTATTAGACCATAAAAAGTTAGCTTATGAAATTTATATTTTTTTTTTGAGAAAGTAGTCGGGAGTATATTATTGAGAAAAAGAAACTATAGTACAAGAGATTATAAATGGTGGGCCATCAGAAATGGCCCCCCATGGAGGGGAAGAATCCCCAAAATCAAACAAATCAGCACCCAATTAGTTGTGTAATGACCATGGAACAAACCCAAGGAACTANGGGCAGGGGGTGGCATCCTTTGGGGGGGCAGTCTGTCAGAGGTCGGGTGCATCTGGCCTTTGCGGCCCATTGTGACCCAGGCACCCCCCTCGAACATCTGCTTGGCTTGGTCCCTTGGTTGCTGAGGCCTTGCTCTTTGCAGCTGGCAGTCCGCCTCCTGGTGTTCGGGTTTCCCGCAACACACGCAGCTGGTTGTTTTTTTCCTCTGGGCCACAGCTCTGTGTCTAGGCCTTGGCGCAACTTCCAGGTTTTCGAATTCAACCTGAAGTTTTTCTCCGCCAGCCGGCGCCAAACGCAAAAACAGATGAAGCCCATGCGCTCCATTGACTACGTGACCCAGTCGAAGGCGATGAATTCGCTGAAGAAACTCGCGATTTTCTGTAGGAAATCCAGGTTCCAAAGTTCCCAAGGGATCCAGGAGACCCACATCCAAACCGGGGCTTGGGTAAATAAGTCGGCCTCGTGATGGGCCCCAGGACACCACGGGGTTAAGGCCAGACCCCTTGCCCTATAAAATCAAGGGCCTCCCAACAACACTGAGTCCCTGGTCGGCCGAGAGGGAAAAATAAACAAAAGTAGGTCAGTGGACAAGCTGCGGACCCCTACTTCCCCCACTTTCCACTGCTCCTGGGCCCACCGCCGGATTAAATCCAGCCATGGGCAGGCGCCCCGGGAGAAAAAGCGGCCAATAAGGCTTTGCTGCATGGTTTGGACCCCCTCGAGTGGGGGTTGGGTGACCCGGAGGCCCAGTGTGTCTTCGGCCCTGGAGCGGGCCTTGATGTTGCCTCCAAGCACCGGCCCCCCCTCACTCCCGCGGGCCAAATCATGTTCTTCGTGAGGCCTCTGCCCCCCGTCAACCGTTGCTGGTGGCACATTGGTTCCAACTTGTGGTTGCGTCTGCCGGGGTTCTAGGATTTGGTCTTGTGGTTGCTCCGGTTCCTGCTCTTGCGGCTGTTGTTGTTCTTGGTCCTGGTCTTGCTTCTCCTGCTGTTCCTATTTCTGCTGTTGCTTCTCCTGTTGCTGCTCCATTTGCTTCTCCTGCTGTTCCTGCTTCTGCTGTTGCTGCTCCGAAATTTATATTTTTGAAAAGCTCAGTGAATTCTGTATAATTTAGAAAAAAAAGGAAGAAATGCAAAAGAGGTTAGAAAATTGAAGCTCTGTTGAGTTCTTTCCAAACTATTTGAAATTGCAGTAGTTTGAGTAATGTAAATTACAAAGCAATATCTCTGAAAATACAGAGGCTCTGATAATGAAATTTTAATTAAAGATTGCTGCAGATGTTATTCTTTCAAAAGAATCAAGAATCACATTAAACCATTTAAAAATGAGAGAGATAATCCATTTAATGATTGTCACTTGTTCTAACAAAGTTTCAGCTAGCAAAAAATCATGCAATTGGTAGAGTTTAGAGTTCCCAATTTGTATTAGATTCTTGCATGAACTTTGGACATCATGTAGCTGTGATTTCAGCTTTCAAATGCAACTTGAAGAATTGAAATTATTAAGAAATGAGAATCATATAGCCAAAATAGTGTACACAACTTTCTAGAATGTGAAAGTGAAAATAAGAGTGATTTGTGATTATGGTTGGAATTGTAATAAATTGTGATGCAATGGTGATAGGATGTTAGTGATAAAGTCTGGAATGAAATTTGGAGCTTCAATTGCTCTTCAAAATCTTTTATATTACAAGTGATTCATGATCATTATACTTATAAGCATGGTGTTGGGCTGTAGTACAACTATTGGGCCCCTTATTTTTGGGCTTAGAATTTATAAGAAAATATTTTTCGATTGTGTTTGGAGAAACATGTAACAAGAGTGGTGAAATAGAAGTGACAATTCAAGGCTGAAAGGTCCCTCAGTGCAAATAGTTCCACTACATAGGATCAATCCTCCAATCAGATGGTGAAATTGATAAAGATATAATAAATAAAATTAAGGTAGGATGGTCAAAATGGAGATAGGCTAGTGGTATTTTATAAGATAAAAGAATACCAATAAAACTGAAGGGGAAATTTTACAAGATAATAATTAAGCCTATTATTTTCTGGCTTGTTCTTAGTTGTTAGATCTAGGTCTTGGTTTTTCTTTATGAACATGTATAAGTGTTGCAGAGGCATCTAACCCTTGCATAATCTCCTTCACTTGTGTGCATTCTACAATAATTTTCCTTTTTGGCATACGTTTTATAGGTTAAGTTATTTTTCGTCTCCTTGTTGGAGCTCTACTTCTTGTCTTGACATATGTTATTTTGGTTCATTTGCATTTGCTTTTTCTTCTCCTTGCCATTTGAATCTTGCTGCTTGCTACTATTGATGTAGTTTGCCTTGTTATATGAGGGACATTTATAATAAGAGGAACATGCTATCATGCTTTCCCAAGTTTGCGCATTGTATTGCTTTTTGAGATTTGTAACTCATATGAGTGCTTCAAAATCCATACCCTTCAGTTTGCCATCTACTCATAGTATGGTGATGACTTACTCATAAGGGGGAAAACACTTTTCATGAGAATGACTGATGAGGACATCACCCAGCCCTTTTGTAATTCTCAATATATATTGGATATGTGTGACTTCTGGTGTTGACCTTTTGATGATGATTCCAAGGTGTTTGCCATGTTTGGAAGTGTTTTGGACTTATTTTGATGAATCTAGGAGGTTCCAAGGGCTATGGGGACTTGTTTGAAGGTGTCTAGAGGTTCCAGACCTCAAAATGAGCATCTTTAATTTTGGCCCTAGCAGGATAGACGTCTACCTTAATAGTTAGATGTCTAAGTTGCATAATAGACATCCAACTTGATTTATAGATGTCTACTCTAGCATCTCTGCACTGGAGATAGATGTCTATTGTTTCCTTTAGATGTCTAATATGGATTGTAACAGATAGCAAATTGAATAGCAAATTCGAGAGAAGATGAAAGGTCACACCAAGAAGCTATAAATAAGAGTCCAAGGCTTGAGCTTTGGTAAGAGAGAGAGAAGAGAGATTTGAGAGGTCTCTTGAGAGCTTATGCAAGAAGAGTTTGAGTGTGAGGCAAGGGAGAGCACTTGAGAGAGGTTGAGAGAATCTCTTATAAGTGTCTTGTCTTGAGCTTTAGCTCCATTGTGAGCAATTGAAGATTGAGAGGGGACATGTGTGGCCTCCAAGATCCTTGGGAGAGATGTGAGTTGAGCTTGGCTCCTCATCTTTTATGTAATTCTCTACATATTGAGAGTTTTCTTATAAAAAGGGGAAATTTCTCCAATTCATTGTCTTGTTCTTGCTTCTAAGTTGAATTTTGCTTAGAAAGTTTGTGGAATGGGTCCTTTTTGGAGTCTATTGAGGTAGGTTTCACATCAATGACCTAGGCAATGCACAATTTCTTGTAGTATTTGTCAAGGATCTCTTTGATTTTTCAAAGCTCATTAATGACTTCAAAGGCTTTCCCTTTTTTATAAGAAGTTTGTTCAACTTGCTAAGAAGGTAAATGAACTCTATTTCAGCCTTCTTGCTGAAAGCCCTCTTAAATATATCCACCATGTTTTGTGCAGTATCACAATTGTACACCATTATGTGATGACATTCATATATTACTAGAAGAATTGAAGAAGAAATAATCTCATCCACAACTTTCTACTTATCCACCTCTTTTTTATTGGATCCTTCAACAACCAAAGTTAGTGCATAATGGTTAGCTTCCTGAAGATGCACTATGAGCATGTGGTTTGCTTTGGCTGCCAAGATGAACTAATTTTGCCATTTTCCCAATTTGACTTTCCTTCCAAAACTATTCTTATGTTGTACTTGAGGTTGATTGACATGGTGTTTAATTTTAGGATTCTTGTCCAAAATCAGAAGTAGGAGGGGGTAGTGAACCCTCAGACATACTTGTATGTTAGAAGTTTGGAAGAAAGACCAATGTAGTGCTCTTCTACCTTTCAAACTTCTACTTGTAGTGCTTTTGCTACCTTTGATATTTCAAATCCATTGGGGTCCACCCTTTTGGATTTTTGGAGTGTGTGGGCATTGCAACAAAACCTCTCCTTTGGGATAGGAAAAGTTGTATTAGGTCTAAACTACTTTAGTTGTGCCCTTTGAGTTTATTGCAATCTGCCATGCCACTAAAGAGCAATTGTTTAATGTTATTTAGGTTTCTTTGCAGCTACACTTCGCATTATCTCCAATCCTCTTACCTTTCTTATTTTAAGGCTTTTTTTTTTGAGAGAGAATGTTCGGGATTGTATTACCAAGAAATTTTGTTAGAGAGTTGTTTCTCCTTTATCTTAGTGAACTTTTGTGTTGTCTTTTGACAAACATTTCCTTTCTCAATGATACAAGTGGGCAAAAATGAAGGCCAATAAAGGTCAAAATCATTGAATGTGTATGGTATTTTGCCTATGCTCTAACAAAAAAAGGAATAGATTTCTACCTGATTTACAATGCTTTTTAAGAGGATAAAAGCTTGAAGAAATGCCAAAGTGTAGCTACAAACTTCAATAAAAAAAAAGTTTCTTCTAAACATCTAGATTATCATTTTCTTATGTATGTACTTGAGGAAACATGTATTACATTTCACATGTTCCCTCTAACCGTATCCTCTAGCACAGTTTGAGGTTCAGTTCTTGTCAACATGCTTTGATACCATGCTAGCCTTCAAGATGCAAATGTTTGGAGCTAACATGTGAGAAGGAACAAAGAAGTGTAAGTAAAATTGGTGTAGGGACACCTCTTTTGATTTCCTTTTCTCTGCCCTATAGATGGTTTTTAGACATTTCAGGCTTTGGGAAGATGTCTTGGAGATCAGGGAGATGTCTTGGCTAAGAGCTGGGTCTTCACAAGAGATGTTCCAAATGTGTAGGAGATGTCCCAGTTGGAGTGGAGACATCTCATTTTGATGGGAGACATCTTAGGGAGGATGTCCTAATTTTTGGGAGATGTCTCATGTGAGACATCCCAACCCTAGAAGAGGCATCTCAACTTTTAGGGAGATGTCTCCCATTGCCCAGGGCCATCTCTCCTAAATAATGGATTTTTGCAGGATATGTCTTGGCAAGCCTTGAAATGACTTCTACGGATGGGGAAACTTTCGAGTTGGCTGTTCCAAATTGGGAAATAGCTGAGCAAGTGGAAAAAAAGATGGGAAACAACTATAGATTTTCAAGTTGAGCTCAAGGAGGGTTTTCTAGGTTTTTTGTCTTGGTTTTCCAATAAATATTGTGTGTTTCATGTTTGTTTAATCATGAGATGTTGATCATGAGTTGATGAGAGTTTGTAAGAGTTGTCAAGAGAGCACATAGAGTGAGTGCATGTTGTGGTTGCAGCTCCAATGTTAATTGTGTGTGTATTGGCCTATGTGTTCTTATAGTTTTGCTTATGAGTTAAGATCTCAGTCCTGAGTTGTGAGAGAGATTCTGTTTTGGTTGTGACTTGTATTGAGAACAATCATGGTGTGGTTGTAGAGCCTCATGTTCTGCATTATTGTTTGAGTGTGAGTGTTTTGGGTGGTTTGTTGTTGGGGAACCACTGCTGTAACCTTGATTTCAATAATTGAAGAGCTACTTTTCTTGTTCTCTAGCATGTTGATTTATCTTTTCATAATATCTGGATTTAGTGGGTTTGAAGGTTAATTTTTATTGGAGTAAACCTGCTCCAGCGTTATTGGTATTGTAGCATTAGGTTTATTATTGCTTGGGAATTTTTGTTGCATATTTTTGTCAAATTCAGATGACACTTAAGAAGAAATAGGTTCAAGCCCTGAACAGAGACATGAAGAGGATTAATTCTATCTTTCAATTGATGGTTGCTGGATTGGATGAGATTACTGCCATTAATTCTATCTTTCAATTGATGGTTGCTGGATTGGATGAGATTACTGCCATTAATTCTATCTTTCAATTGATGGTTGCTGGATTGGATGAGATTACTGCCAAGGTAGATAGAAATGCAGGTCCCAACCATATTTAGACATGGGAAGATGATGAGCATTTGTATTCAAACAGTGAAGAAGTTTCTCAGCCCAGTGGAGGGAATGATTGGAGGGAATGATAAGGAAGGACAATCCAACTATGGGACTGTTGAAACCCATCAGCCAAGGATTCCAATGGGTTGGAATCCATGTTCTCATATAAGAGTTCCAAGAGCTCCATTAGTGGCCACTACTTTTTCTCATGGCAAGCTTGATGAAGAAGAAGAAACAAGGCTTGGTAGAGCATTCAGAAATGCTGCTAGACTTCTGTACGTAGAAATGAAGACTTTCAATGGTGTAGATGGCACCAATGCTTTTTCAAGTTGGCTGAAGACACTTGATAAGCACTTTGAGTTGGAAGAGGTACCAAATCCGTTTAAGGGTACCGATTGTTGAATCTAGATTAGAAGGTATGGCTTCTACTTGGTGGGAAAAGTTGTCCTAACCTTATGAAAGATAAAATGGTCAACCTATGAGAGATTAGGCATGTGTGTGTGTATAAAAGTTTTAAAAGAAGTTCAAGTCTAAGTATTTAATATAGTATTAAGGTCACATGTACAAATGTAGGGCACTATATTTTCTAATACATATTTAGCTGTTTTATTAAATATAGTTAGGAATTTGACTACATGGTTTAGCTACAAATATCCTTTCAATTTCTTTCTTTGTTTTGCAGTAGTTTTCTTTAAATAGTCTTTCCACTTAAATCCTTGCATCTTAGTCTTTGATCCTCTTTAACTTTCATATCCTGCTCCTCTGTACAAGAATGTTGAATATGTAGTCTTGCTTATTCAGACATAGATCTGTGTGATTTCGATCCTAAATTTTATTGTGTTCATTTCTCTTAGGAAAGGATTTACTTTAACAAGATCATATACACTTGAAAATTCCAAAATTAGTTATCCCTTTTTATTCTTGTTTTCAAAATGCATAGCAGTTATGAGTCTTGCATTCTCTACTATCTTGTCTTGCATACCTATTAAGGTTTCCATCAAACTTCGTACATTTTCATGTTTGGTGATTATGTGCCATTAAGGTCTATGCTTTTACGCGTCAACATCATAAAAATTTGGGGGGGCGGGGGGACGCTGCCCATACAGCATCTTGGGCATAAGTTGTGAGAGCTCAGGCGACATATCCGACGCACGTCTGCGCGTTTCCATCTGGACGCTGGGGACTCTCCGGCTGATCGGCGTAGGCGAGAGTCTATCATGCAGAGCATCCAGCAGGCGGCGAACTTCATGGACACTGAAGAGCACCGCAACACCCTTGATTTGCTCCATGAGCTTGAACGACCGCAGTGTGCCTGCCGCTGTCTACCGACCCGCCCGTAAGGCACACCCCCCCCCCCCCCC
>MNCI01036336.1:845082-908042 GCA_015680685.1 Gnetum montanum | reverse complement strand
TTTGTTGGGGGTGCGCACCCCCCTCATTTTTGGTCCTTGAGGGGTGCGTGCCGCCCCCTCCCCCCCCCCTCTTNTGTTTTTGAAGTTTTGGTATTTTTTCTGTTTTCAATTTAATTTTTCGTTTTACATCCTTATGTCCTGTCAAGTATCTTTCAAGTGTTTTCTGTGCAATGTATGGGAACTGGAAAATGGAGTTTTACAACTTTGGCTGTATTTTTCATCACAAAAGCGTTTTCGGTTGCTGCATGTCACCTTTCTCAACTCTTTAGATAATAAGATTACTTATATATAATGTAAAACAGGTGCTGGCTTGAAAACGTTGATGTGTTGCCTGAATAATATCTTTATCAGAGTGAACTGACACGAATAGAATGTTTAAGCATCTTTTTATGTTCTTTTGATTTAGTTTAAGAAGTGTCTTCTTATGCCTATCATGCTATATTATTCTCTTCTACAGACAATAACCTACTATTTTTGACTAATTATTTTGATATCATTGAAGGACTATATGCGCTACAAGGCAGTCCAAAACTTGGTGTCTACTCGGGAGGCTGGATGGGAGTACATGCAGAAAGTATGGACTCTTCTGAGCACTTTAGCATTTTTTTGAAATAGCTACACATAGAGTAGTAAACACGTTCAAGTAAAACATGTCCTTACTAATAACTGTATATCAGTAAAGGAATCTGCAGCTTGGGCGGCTTTTCTTTCCTGTTTAAAATATTATTATTATTTTTCATATATGTTATTCTCTTTACATTCTTTCCTCTTAGAGAGTAGTTGCAACATTTCTTGCTTTCTTACCTTCTTTTCCTTAAGAAGTTGTTGCCAGATTGCTTTCTTAGAAGCATTTGAAGATCCCATGCATTCTGCTACATTTGTTAGCAGTGCCACGGTTAGTCTCAAGTGTCGTTATTCATGTTACATGTCCTGCAAGAGGAATGATGCATCCTGTTGTGGATCTGACATCTAAATCACGTGTATAAGAGGCGTCAACTTATCATTGGGAAGCTGTGAAATTGCTGCTTTGGTGGTCGGAAGGCAAAACTGGATAGTGTATCATCTACTATAGAGATCATGATAAAGTTGCTGGTTTCACATTACACGTTAAAACACATTCAAAGGTTTTCAATATAGTTATTTTTGATATCCATAATGTACCATGCCCTCTTGTCGATGCACCTCTATGCGTAATTACCTTTTCGATGCGTGTAGATCATTATTTCAGAAGTCCCAAACAGCAGAGCCTTCAAATTTTCTGATTTTGAAAATGCTGTAGCTTTTGACGAGTTTTTCATTAACATCTATAATAAATATTTCCTTACTGATTTTTTCTAAATACAAAGCATGATCATTCTGACTTCTTTTAAAACTCTGGCTTATCATAATGGAAGCAAACTTCTTGGACCACTTTCTTGAAGCTTGAGTCCCTGCAGTAGGAAATCTAGAGGTGTACTCGAGGAGATTCTTAGAATCACTAAAGACATTGATGTTAAGGTTAAATATGAAGTTGAGAAGTGACACTATATCAAATGCAAGGTTACAAGAGAACAACTTCATGAGGTTTATTTATTCATTTATTTAAAATATTGCATAGGTGGGGTAGGAATGTAATGAGAATCAAACCCATGACTGCTTGCATAACACATAGGAGGAATTGTTGTAGGATATGTACATATGAAGTAGACGAGAGGAGGAGCAGACTAGAAGCATAGGAACATAAGGATGTTTGAAACCGATTTTGCAAGGCATAGAAGACAGACACCAAAGGCTAGCTGAACAAAGGGAAATGCTTATATTAGTAGTTGACCATCAGTATCAAGTATGTGAGTCAAGACATCAATGCCTTTGTCAGGTGGGATGTGTTGCTTCTTCATTTGAAGAAAGAAGGTTATTTGTCTGTAGGAGAGAAAGAGATGTGACTTGATGAATTGAAAAGATGAAATGAAGTACATGGGTTTATAAAAAATGAGGATTGTCTTATGCGGGATGTCCTATGGAGAGAAATCAAGGAGTTTTGTGCATGCCTTTTTGCCTTTTCCCAATGATGCAGCGATTTGTGAAAGGGACTAATCAAATGTTTTTGGGCTTTGAGAGTCAAATGGGTGTTTCTTGTTAGGGTGAACATTGGTAGGATTTGGGACACTGTCTACCCCATCCTTTTTGTCTTTTTTTTTTAATAATAAATGATGAAATGTTAGACCTTGGGATAGATCTCAGCCCTTGTTGAGCCAGGACTTTAGCCCCTCTTTTGTTTTCTTCTTGCTATGAGCTTGATGTTCATTTCAATTTGTAACTTTATTTTTCCTATTAATATGACCCTGACCTTTTCTCAAACAAATAAGCAAAAGCCATAACATCCATGTTTCTTCTTTTTGTGTTCATAACCTATCATTTGTAATTTACCAACAATATATATGTAGTCATGCATCATTTCTAGTGGCATTTTTTCTTAGAAATTAAGTCACAAGGTACAAAGGAAGAGGATTCAAAATGAGAACATGATAAGCTACAAGTCTAGCTTGTAAAATCCAATGATACAAGTTTTTTTTTATTTTTTATTTTTATAGAAAAGTTCGGGTCATTGTATTAATAGAAATGATGCAAGGTTTTTCATTTCATGTGGATGACTTATTATTGCATCATCCTACAAGCCTTGAAAGGTCATTACGTGACCTTTCTACAAGCATGGAGGGGATACCTGTATATTCTATTAACTGATGAAACTCTAAAGAGTAGTGCATTGAAAACATTCACAACATTTTACATGCTCATTGTTTAGAAATTTTATTAAATAGAGGATTAAATTTTGCTATTTTCTTTCTTTTTGTTTTGAAGAAATTCAGGTTATATTAATTCAGAACAAATTTACAAATAGTACAAGAGTGTTATCCCAAGAAAAGAGAGGGGAGGAGCCTCTCCTTCTCCCCCATACGTACCCTTGGCTCCTTAGTCAAAGCAAAAAGTACGGGCCACAACCCCCCTTTTTCCACCACATCACATTAGGCAAAACCCGTCAGCCTGGTCAATTAGACAAACATAGAGACAATCCAAAAAATCCCTTAAAAAAGAGGAGACAAAAACTTTGGCCCCATTTGCCCCTACCACCTGTACCCCTTAAAGATGGTATGGTAGCCTAGTACAAGCACAAATGACCTTTTTTTGCCTGTGAATGGCATCCAGAACAGCCTAGTGTTGTCCAGTGTCCACAAAGGCTGCAACTTGTTGAAAGTTCTTGAAGGCTTCTATGTTTTGTGCACACACCTCCACATTCCCTTCTCCATCAAGGTGTAGCTCCTTTGCCTGCCTGTGAATGTGCCACTGCAGGGCCAACCAAGGCATGTTTTGATCGATATCCAATATAACGTACGAGCAGCAGCCTTGGCGCAGCCAGGTCCATGCCCCATCCGCATGGGCCTAATCTAGTTGTTTTTGGATCTGGCAGCCTCTTGCTCTTCCTGCGTGTGGTGTGCCTTGACCTCCCTCTCCTCCACCTCCTTGCACCTAGCCTCCTCCTTCAACTGTTCTTGGATGCTTTCCCAGAGCTCTGCCTCAAATATGCAAACTTTATTGTTGCCATAGAAAATTTCCTCACAAACATCAATAATCAGAAAAGCCCTAAGGATCTTCTGAAATAGTATGAACATTTTATCTAAAGCTAAAACACCTAACAGTAACACCTCTAAAAAAGAATTCAAAGCATTTTTTTGACTTAATGAAAATTCTTTTAAATTTATGCGGTAAGGAAATAACAGTAGTAATAATGAATGAGCAAGCATATAATGAGAAAATGTTAAAAGCATCTTGCTTGCAATGGCTATAAAAATTATAAGAAAGGTAAGAAAAGCCGTAATGGAATGTAATTTTGATGAAAGATTAACAGGACTAAAAAATGTTAGAAAAGAGGGGGCATGAAAAGTGCTTCAAGCAATAAGCAGTTTTCTAAATCTAAGGCGAAAACCTTACAATGATTTTTTGATGCTTTTCCAATTAGCAAACTGAAGGGAAATGAATAAAGAAGCTCAAAAGTCATCATCTATTTAACAATTAAATAAATTATTTGATGAGTGTATGTACTTGAAAAATGATTTTTATAAAAAAAATGGGTAATGCAAACTTGGCCCTGAATGATGTACAATTGTGACTACTCATTTTACTATTGATGATTTGATTTCACAAAATAGAACCCTCAAAAATCTGAGAAATGGCAACGATAATAATGAACAAGCATAGCAACCATTAACTGATGCTAAGTTGTAAGGCTCTCTTCAGGCATGACCGTATAATTTTGTATCATTTCTATTATTAAAATAAATTCATTACATTGTTTGAGATCCTCTTTTATTCTTGTATATTTTCAAAAAATGATGTGACTATCAAAATGATATTTATCTTAGTTTCACAAACTATTTTCAAGATAATCTACCTTAGTAACAAGCTGACCATATGGAACTTTGGGATGAAAGTTTCCTTCAGCATATGGTCAAAAAATCTGAAAAGCACACAGCTCCGTTTCTGCCTCAGTAATGGTTTCTTTAGGTTCTCCAATTCTTGAGTAGGATAATAATATTTTACTCTCACTGATTGTAGTTTATAATTTGGATCATTTCTAAAAGTTGAATCACTGCCATTTGCAGCTTTAGATGTAGTGTTATCAGTACGTAGGAATGTTGTTTCTGTCCTCTTCTTTGAGCCACATGGTTGTTCTGAAATCATTTTGTTTCAATATTTCAAACCTTAGCCTTACTTAATAACCAAGAAAACTTGTGGGTATTCAGGTTCTTCTTTGAACATGTTGCTGATCTATAGAAGCTGATCTGAGCGAGGGTTTTTGTGAATTTTCGTCAAGTCAATGGATGATGCAAATTGTCATGGTATAGATTTCAAATCAGCAGGGGATGATGATTGGGATTTTTATTAAGATAATACTGATGAAAATTTTTGGCGAGTAAATTTGGGCAAACAAACTTGGAAAATGTGTCACCAAAGGAATATTCTATAGGATAGAGCTTTTGTAGGATGGATGGATATAAAAGTGAATGATCCAATCATGGAAGGCTTGGGTAAATATTTTTCAACTTGAAGAAAATATTTGGCTTTTCGATTGTTTTTCTGCTTTTGCATGTTTGCATATTTTGGAGGAGGTTAATTATTTTACGGTTGATGGATGGTTTTTTGTCCTTGGAGTCCTGGATGCTTTCGTTGGAAAAAACAAGAGTTTATGGGATTTGCTTACCATTGGGTTTTAGTCCATGATTTGGATTTTGATCTTTGGAATATTTTTGTTTTTCACCATCTTTTGGAATTGTGGGTGTTGGTTCTTTTTCTGAAAAAAAGAGTGTTATCAGAGCCGTAACTAGAAGATTTGTATGTTTACAAACCTAAAACGCTCTAGTCTTTTATCACTCTCTTTTTGGTAGAATGCAGCAAAGCATGTGCGCATTGTACTGAATCAAACATTGTATAGACTCAGGGTTTGGAAAGAAAAAAGAAATCTATCTAAACGTTCGGTGACTTCATCTTTTAATTCACTTCAATCTGCCATTGCTTTTATTTAAGAAGTTTTGAATGGGACTAAGGAAGCACATCCCTAGCCATTCCCTTCAAAGTTGCTTGAAGTGTATTCCTCTCAGCAAGCCCCACCTCAAATGACAGCTTTTGCTCTAAACGTGCAACCA
This sequence comes from Gnetum montanum, assembly GCA_015680685.1. Taxonomy (NCBI): domain Eukaryota; kingdom Viridiplantae; phylum Streptophyta; class Gnetopsida; order Gnetales; family Gnetaceae; genus Gnetum; species Gnetum montanum. Next base: position 902,364 of record MNCI01036336.1, on the reverse strand, counting down.
GTTACTCAGTATAAACCAAAGTTTTCCAAGCAGCGAACTACCAATTTTAGATAAAAACCCCACCAATTAAAATCTAATAAAGATTTGCAAGTCACATTAAGTTGTCTGGAAGCACTGCAAAAACAGTATGGAGGAGCCTCTTCCTCCAATTCTACATGAAGGTTATTACATGGAATGTGAGAGGCATTCTCACACCCTCTCATTAAGAAATCATCAAATTTTGGTGGACTTCTGAAAAGGTGGACTTTTTCTATCTTCAGGAGACAAAGCTAAATGATGTTGAGTGTGTGGTTTTTATCTGGAAGCTCTTTCTTGGATGTGGCTTTTGACTTTCACCTATTGTTGGCACATCTGAAGGCTTATGGATGGTTTGACGATAAACATTTTCAGTATCCCTTTGGTGGTATGACTTTTCATTCTATAGCTATTCGCAATGTAGAAACTCTCATGGATTTTGGTATGTGTATGGGCTACTTAAAGCTCATGATCGTGGTCCTTTCTAGCAGGATTTTCCTTTCTGAAAATAATTCAAATCCCTTTCTGATTGCTAGGGATTTTAATTCAGTGTTTCATCCCAAAGAGAAATAAGGATGGCATTGGAACCCTCTACCTCATGCTCCATTTGCAGAAGCTGTTAAGTATATGGGCCTTTATGATTTTCCTATCTCAAGCTGTTATTTGACATGGACTAATCAGAGAGTTGGTCAAGCATTTCTTGTAGTCTTCATTTCTAAATGTCTCTATGGTAAACTTCCAGTAAAAGTTTTATTGCATTACAAGAGTTTAATTGCAAAGGATTGTCATTTGAAGGGATATTAAGGTGTTGTTTCTCATGTCGAAGGCTTGGGTTTAAGCCTGGGCACAACCACTCAAAGAAGTTAGGCTTTTGCTCATCTACAAACCCTCCTAGGAGCTCACTTAGTAGGATGAGCACTGTGGCTCCAGTGAGGATCCTTACAAGGATTTAATTGTAGATGATTTTTGCATTTGTTGTGGTATGTCATCAGATTCATTATTTGATTGTTTCTTTCAATGTCCATCAACAAGGAACATTTGGTAGGAGGTTCAAAGAATCATGAATAGGCCAAATCCAAAAGAAAAATAGAAAAGACAACAAATTAAATCCATTTTCCATCAATTTTGTATGCAATTTGGGTTAGCTGCAATAGGCTTTTCTTTTCTTCTGAACAATGAAATCCTCATCTCATTTTGCAGTAAGCATCAATTTTTTTTTGAGAAAATGTTCGGGTTTGTATTACTATGAAGTATGGTACACAAGTATACAAAACAATGGGGCATCAGGGGTGACCCACTGGGAAGGGTAGGGGGTGGAAACCTCGGCACCCCTAACAAAGAAAGGGGGGGTGCACCCCCAACGGGTGGGATGAGGGGTCTTAGGGGCGAGTGGGCAGATGGCGATAGGCACACTGAGGCCGCTCAAGCTCATGTAGCAAGTCCAGGGTGTTGCGGTGCTCTTCGGTGTCCATGAAGTTCGCCGCTTGTTGGATGCCCTGCATAGCAGCCTCTCTCTTGCTCCGGTCAGCCGATGAAGCGCCTGCATCCGGGTGGTATTTTGCTGATGTGCGTCTGATGTGTCGCCGGAGGTCTCCCCAGGAGCTCTCACAACTAATGCCCAAAAGGCTATATGGGCAGCGCCCCCCCCTAAGCCACTGTCGGGCACTGTGCTCGTGCGCTCGGTCCAGCTGCCTTTGCCGTTGCTCTTCTTCTTCCTGTAGGCGTTTCTGTTTTGCCCGGGCCGCCGTTTCTTGGGCTTGGCGGGCCGCCTCCTCCTGGCGCAGCTCCTCTCTGATTTGGTCCCGGAGTTCATCAATGAGTTGGGCACGAGAGGCCTCCATCATGATCGCGTGTTGCCGGGTCAGCTCTTGTTCTCGTTCGCGGAGCTGGGCCTCGTGTTCGGCCTGAGACTTTGCCAGGGCCTCGGTCCATTTAGCTTCCCACTCTCGTTGCTCAGCCTCCCGAGCAGTAGCAGCCGCCGCCTGCTCTGGNCCTGATGTAAGTCTGCTGCCGAGTGGGGGGGGGCGGTGTGAGGGTCGGGCTTGGGGGGCAAGTTGCGATAGGATTGGCGCCCCCAGGTGAGGCCAAGAACCGTCCGCGACGGTTGAGTGGCCGGGCCGGGGGGAGCAGGGATGTCAGGGGGGGGAGCCGCAACGATGCACCCCCCAGGGGGGGGGCAGAGGACGGACCTGGCTCCCCCCTGCCCCCCTTCATAACGCCAAAATCAGCCCCGAATGGCGACCTCGTCGTTTAAGACGGAGGGTCTCAAGAAAAAACTGCGGCAAGTTAACTTGGACTCCATATTTCAAGCATCGCAGGAAAGTGAAATGCAATCCCTGGAGCTTTAACACGTTGCCTGATTGGACGAAAAAGCGGTCCACCAAGTCGGCGGCCCGGGCCCAGAGGTGTGGGAGAGAGGATCGGGGGATCTGGCAGCTCTGCGTTCTTGGGGCCGATCCCTCGAAAAAGGCCACGGTGTCCTGGAGGCCACGGGTGGTTGGCAGGACGATTTCACCAGCGGCCGGGACCCCCAAACAGCTGGCAATGGCAGATTCGGTGAGACGAATCATGCACCCTTGGAAGTAGGTACTGTCAGTTTGCCAGTTAGTGAAAAATGGGCTGTCAGCAAGGTCAGGGTCGCTGACTAGCCACTGCAGCAGGTCGGCCCAGCCGTAGCGGATAACTAGCCGCCAAAGCTCCTCGTCGGCGTGGTACTTGCTGCAGTCAGGCTTGAACGTCGGAGTAGTTCCCATGGTGCCCGTTATCTCTCTTCATGCCCGATCGGTCTGCGCGATGATCTACTGTGGAAGGGGAGTTCTGGCCTGCAAAAAAACCGTGTGATTACGCGCCTTCCAGGCGTGCCATAAAAGCAGGGATGCCCAGGAGTCACCATTAAGCCATCCCGAGGGGGGGGGGGAGGCGGGGGGCACTGCCGATGCGCGCCAGATGGCAAGCATGCAAGGGCACCCATGAATGAAGTGCGTGATGGTTTCTGAGCCATTTTCACATCGGGGGCACGTGTCATCGTGCATGATGCCGCGTTGTTGCAGTACGACACGTACAGGAAACGCAGCGGATTTAATGAGCCAGAGGAATAGTTTGATTTTTTTGGGGAGCCGCCCACGCCAGATCTCCTGCCAGCCATCCTTCGGTGGGTATTTTTGTGCCGGCAGGGCGCACGGCTCGAGGTGCGTCCAGCTCAAGTGCATCATTTCCTGTGCATGCCGGCAGATTGTCTGCCAGGGCCGCGAGGGGCGCAGGCCGATTTGCCAGGGCGTGTATTTTCGTTGAATGATGCGGGCCCAGGGGCTGAGCTCCCCCTGCGTGTGCATTAGCCTGTGGACGAGCCGTTGCTGGCCCATCATGCTTTCGTCCTCGAAGGATGTGACCCCCCCCAGCCCCCCCGCTTTGCGAGGGCAGGCAGTGCGTTGCCAGTTGACCAAATGAAGCTTGCTCCCCCCTTTGCCCCCCCCCAAATGAAACTTCGTATCATGGCGTTGATCTGTTGAAGGGGGGCTGCGGGGGGGGGGGGGGGCGGCGACCGCCGCCACAAATCGTGTGATGGCCGTGAGGATCCGTGTTGCCACCAGGAGGCGGCCCTTCCGTGTAAGAATGGTTGGCCCACTGGTTCATCCGCTTTTCGAGCTTGGTTAGGAGGGGAGTCCATGCATTGGTCCGCCCCCATTGGAACAGCGGGACACCAAGGTAGGTATCAGTGACAGTTCCCAATTGGATGTTCAGGATTTGTGTCATCCTATTCTTCACCTATGGATCAACATTGCTGAAATACGCCGCAGATTTTGTTCTGTTGATTTCCAAGCCTAATTCAGTAGCCAGTCTGGTTAAGGCCAGGTTGATACATTGTGCCTGTGGGGCTGCAGCTCGGCTGAGCAACATGGTGTCGTCAACATAGTGTTCAACACGGCATGCCACCCCAACAATATCCAAGCCCTCCACACCTGATGTGCTGCAATAATATTGCATGAGATCCATGGCAATGATGAAAAGCAAAGGAGAGAGTGGGTCGCCTTGTCGCAGACCCCTACCAGGCGAAGAGAAACCCCACAGTCGGCCCCCCACGTCGAAGGAAAAACCCACGGAGGACTGGATATGCATACACAATTGGATAAAGCCACGATCAAAACCTTTTTTGTGCATGATGTCCTGTAAGGCATCCCAACTAAGCGTGTCGTATGCCTTGGCTATGTCCAGCTTGAGACACATACCAGGGAAGCCCGTGGTACGAAGGGAATGGAGGACCTCTTGCATGAGGAGAACCTGATCTTGGAGGGCCCTACCTTGAACGAAGCCAGCCTGATTGCTTCCTACCAACTTGGGTAAGAGGGGTCCCAGGCGGTTGACCAGGAGTTTGGAGAATATTCTGATGAGGACATTGCAAACTCCAATGGGACGAAAGTGTTCCGGGCGGCGGGCGTCCAACTGTTTTGGAATGCAAATGATTCGAGAGCAGTTGAGTTTGCGTCGCACTTGTCGTTTGGCCAGCATGATGTTGAAAGCATCCAAAAGGTTGGGCCCCACAATATCCAGGAAAACTTTGAAGAATTCCAGCGACCAGCCATCTGGCCCAGGCGCTTTGCCTCCCAACATGTTGTTGATGGTGTTAGTCAATTCTGGTCAGGAGAAGGGGGCCAGTAGACGTCGATTGTCCGTAGCATTGAGCACCTTCTCCACATGGATTGAGATGGGTTGAGTAGGTCGCTTGGTCCAAACTCCCCCCAGTAGTGTGATAGCTCATTGGCGATCCCCTGCGGGTCATCGAACAGCTTCCCGGTCTGGGTGCGGAGGTCACGGATCTGGGTTTCGCCACGTGTTTTGGCCATGGCGAAGAAGAATTTTGTTTGTCTGTCTCCGTCATGGAGCCATCTGACCCGAGATTGCTGCCGCCAATACATTTCCTCCTCTTGGTCTAGATTCTGGAGTTGACGAAGAAGATGCATCTCCTCCGAGTACAGGTCCGCTCCCTGCTCTTGTTGTGCCTGGACGTGGCTGAGCTGCTCCCGAACACTCTTGTGGCCAGCCCGAAAGGAGAATTTCTCCCCCACTGGGAGGGCCCGGATGGGCCACTTGAGCCGAAGGAGAGCATCTTTGAGGAAGCTCCGAGGGTCCATCTGATTAGGCTGGTAATCAGCCCAGATGTCCTCCACCAGGGGGCGCAGCCACGGTTTGGAGAACCAGGCGGTCTCGAACTGAAAGGGGCGTGGGGCCCGGAGTTTAGGCGGGCCGATGGAGACGACCAGCGAACGGTGATCAGAGGCGGCCCGTTCTTGTCCCGTCACGGTGATGGTGGAACTGAGAAGGAGGTCGGAACTGACACAGACTCGGTCAATGTGGGAGAGGATACGGTGCACCCCTTTCCTCCGGTTGCTCCAAGTGAACCGACAGTTCGCAATGGGTAGATCAACCAGGGAAAGGCTATTCAGGCAATCCATGAAATCCTGCGCGCCTGGAGGTGGGGGGGGGGGGCAGCCCCCCCAGACTTCTCCCAGGTGTGCAGACGTTGGTTGAAGTCCCCAACCACCAACCAAGAGCAGCGGTTGGGCACCAGCAGGGCCACACGGTGTAGCTCACGCAGCCGTGACTCCCAATCCTGCACCCCATAGAAATTGGTCAGCCAAAATCCGTGGGCTGGGATGTGGATTGTAATGGCCCAAGGGGAGGCGTCCACCAGAGTGGTGGTAAGCCGTGCGAGGACGGCCAGACCGCCGGCTCTGCCCTGGCAGGGATGCAAGTGGGTGGTCCAGCCCGCCCACTAGAGGTGGCCAGATTCGTCCGCTTGCAGTTTGGTTTCTTGTAGGCAAACCAGATCGTAGTTCTCCTCTCTGACAATACGTCGTAGGGTATTTCGTTTATAGGGGGGTACCCTGACCCCTGCAATTCCAACTGAGAATCTTCATGTACAACCAGATGTGCGGCGTTGGTAGAGCTCCCGTAAGGTCTGTTGTTGGCCCAAATCAATGTTCCGTTGAGCCTGTCTACTTCGGGACCGTTGCTCGGTCGGTCGGCCGGGGTGTCCCTCCCCATCTCGTACCAGAGGGGTGCAGCCGGCCTCCTTGGTTGGGGACTGCTGCATTTTGCGTTGTTTGGTGCGGGTGCTNGGGGGGGGGGGTGCGTGGGGAATGGGTGGCCTGGGCGAGGGGGGTCAGCGGAAGGCGTTCGGACAAGTGGGATGGGGAGTCTGGGTTGGGTTGGGGGTTCGTGTGGTCGTTGATTTAGTGGGCATTGATTTAAAATTGCTTGCAAATGTAATGATCAGTTATTGTGAAGACTTTCATGAAATTCTTATCTCTACTCAATTATGGAATGCAGATTTGGTTTGGCTTTTAGAAGGTTGAGTGGGCATTGATTTAGAATTGCTTGTAAATGTAACGATAAGCTATTGTGAAGACTTTAATGAAATTATTATCTCTACTCAATTATGGAATGCAGATTTGGTTTGGCTTTTAGAAAGTTGTGTGTTGGTTCCCAAGAATAATGGAAAGAAAAAGGTGTCATAAATGGTACCTTTATTGGTTTTGTTTTAATTTTTTGATCTCTTGAGTTTTTTGTCTTTTTTTTAATGGTCTGGCTGCTCATGGAAGCTCCACTGTTGGCCCTTTGTTAGTAGAGATCTTTTGTGTGCGAAGTTATAATGATTGTTTTTGTTTGCATGTGTTGGGTGTGTCCCTATTGCTATAGATCTGGATTAAGCTTGCTTCAAAAACAATAGCAGCAACAACAACAACAAAAATCCTTAGCCTTCTGCGACATACCGCAAATAGTTGGAAGCATCCAAGGAGCATGAAAATAGACAAGCAGACAAACAAAGACACACCGAGACAGCATCAAACAAAACCAGTTGCTCATCCTAGAAGACCAACCCCCACCCACCCAACAGACATCCCAACCAGCGCACCTACTCCTGGCAGGACAGACTGGAGCAAGCACATCTAGGCAGCACCTTGGAGTGAACCTAGTCAAGAATTTCCCTTTGCTGCTTCGAAGCCATAAATGCAGCAGCCTGCTGGATCCACTGTCTCTCTTCCATAGGCTGATTTTTTATTTATATTTTTTAGAAAGGATTGGGATTGTATTAACTGAAAGTAAGCATACATCGCAAAGTGAGCAAAGAACTCACACACATTAAAAGGAACGGGTAGAGAATCACCCCGCCGGGGAAAAGAGAAAAAGACAAACAATGGAACTCCCAAGTAAATGACAGTATCCACTTGTCCGTCATTTATCAGCCTTGCTATACATAGCAAGGTCAAGATATGTCTATTTGAAATATCCAACTTCATGTAATTTGGTTCCATTCAAGTAATGAAACGTCTTTCCATTTGACAGTGGCAGAATGTGATTCTTTTGTATAAAGCTATTATCTAGCCCGTATTCTTACGGTAGGGAATATATCAAGTCTACTTGCAGTCAGAAATAATGAACTATCAATGATACCTAGTGACTGCTTCTGATCCACCATATTACCTTTAGGATCTTTCGTTGTTTCCCTTTCTATACTTCTTGAGTAGATCAAGTGTATATTTACTTTTACTAAGATACCATTATTTGATTGCTTTGCTTGCAGCCCAAGAAAAAGACTAAACTTCTCTATCATGTTCATCTCAAATTCTTTCTGCATGATGTTATGAGTTGTTTACAAAGGGCAATTGTTAGTTTCCAAAACAATATTATTCTTTTTGTTTTTTTATAAATGTTCAGAAGTATATTAGGTATTAGGTATGAATTGAGTATATAAGAGGAGCTACAGGTCCCATGGACCACTTATAATTACAATTCAAAATAGAGGTATCTAACCCCAGATAGCAAAAAGCGTTAACGCCTCCATATAAATACAACAAAGCACAGAACAGGGCTCTGCCATTCGTATTTCACAAAATTGAATCAAATGTGCAGTCACTTACTTGAAACCAAAGAAAATAGCCAAGACTAAAAAGGTAAAATAGAACATGGGCATCTGAAACAACACTAACAAAAATATTTCATATATAATAAGGATACTCTTTATAGATTTCCACTAAACACTTTATCCTTACTATAGTTTTTGAATAATAGTATAGTTCTTCTAATAAAACTTTTATTTAGAAAAGGCTTAATAATCTTTCATGCCATTGAGTGCTGGTTTGTTCAATTACAAGCTTTTGGATGCCCTCACCAGCTCCTTTTCAATTTGAGAGGGCTTAGCTGTCCAAAAATTGGTTGCGTCGGTTGAAGATACTTGGGCTCTTTATCCTGCTGCCAATACTGACTTGAGGGACTTCCATTAAGCAAGGCCTCAATTGCTTGAAGCAATGGATTAAGAGTTTACATGCAACCCAGAAGTACTCTTTCTGGGGGACTAGGAGCTGTCTTCAACAGCAACTGGTTGCCGTCCAGTCTAGGCAGGAAAATGGGGAACTTTTGAATGAAGAGGAGCATAACCTGTTGGTGGAGCTACAAAGTTTGGACATGGACAAGGAACAGTATTGGAGGGAGAGGTCAAGGGTGTGTTGGCTCAAAGAGGGGGATCGTAATACCCTTTTCTTCTTCATGGAGGCCAAGGCTAATTGTCAAGGCAAACAAATTAATAGCATTGTCAAAGGGTCAACCTGCCTACATAAACCACAAGACATTGCTCAAGAAATACAAAATTTTTGGCATACAATTTGGTCTGGGGGAGATTCCTCCCCTCTTTCTATTCTGATTCAAAAGGTTGTTAGTGAAGCAAACAATATCTCTCTCATCACCCCAATCTCCATGGCAAAGGCCTCTTGTGCTATGGTTTCACTTAAGGCTGCCAGAGCCCTAGGCCTAGATGGGTGGCCCATTGAATTCTTTTAGGAATTTTTTGATGTTTTGGGGTAGAATGTGTTGGATACTTTCAATCTTATGTGTAGGTGGGGACAAGTCTGTAAGGAGATTAATTCTAGAATTATCTTATTGCCTAAGATTCCCAACCCCACACTCCCTACTCATTACCAACCGATTGGGGTGTGCAACACCTTACTCAAGGTGTTCACCAGGATTTTGGTGCATCGTCTTCAACCGTTGATGCTTGCCTTGGTTGGTTCCCACCAAGCTAGTTTTGTTAAGGGGACGTTTATTCAAGATTAGATCCTCTTGCTACAAGAAGTGGTCCACTCCATCCAACAATCTAAATTCCTTGGTATGTGCATTAAATTAGATATCACAAAAGCTTAAGAAAGGGATTCACCAGCATTTTGTGGACCTCTGCATCAACATCTAGAAAACTAGTGCTTATTCTTTCGATCTATGTGGTCGACTTTGGGAGTTTTCTTCCCCTACCAGGGTGTTGTGGCAGGGGACCCTCTCTCACGCTTCCTGTTTATCATTGTCATGGATACCATGCAAATGTACTGTAAGGAGGAGGGTGTTCGAGGACATAGAATTGCAGACATTACATGCATTACTAAACATTACGCCGATGATACCATGATCATGACCAAGGCCATGGTGTTGCAAGCTCAAGCTATTAGTTGGGTGTTGAACCATCTAGTGCAGGAAACTAGCTTACAACCAAACAGGGGGAAGTTTGCGGTGCACTTTTTCCATACAGAAGCATCGATTATGCAATAGGTGTGTCAATTTCTTTGGATCTTGCTGGATTTAGAGCATGATTCTTACCTAGGTATTCCCATGTTCATGTGGAACAGACAAGTCATGTGGACATGGTTGATTCAGTGGCTTCTATTGCAGATCAAGCACTGGATTGCACTGTTTCTCACACACAAAGGTAAGATCCTTTTGGCCTCCTCTATCTTGCTTGCCATTACTTGTTATGTTGCTTCTGTCGCCACTCCTCTAGTAGGGGTGATCAATAAAATCAACTAGATCATCAAGGATTTCATTTGGTCTGGTGGGAAAGATGGGAATCATTTGCACTTGGTGTGTTCGGATACTGTGGCACAACCAAAAGTTGTTGGAGGCCTGGGGGTGCTAAATTTTGAAGATGTCCTTTTGATGGGGCATCAAACTGTGATCAATCAATTGATGCAGGAATCAGGGAGCCATGTGCAATGGGCCCGTATCATGGCTTCTAAGTGCGTGCCTTGGGTGTTGGTGCCTGGGGACTCCCACGTGTGGCAAAACATCTATGCTCATGCTCACAAGTTACTTTATGGGGAAATGATGAGATTGATGCCCAAGGACACCATCAAGCTCAAGTACCTAGATCATGATAGGTGGAAGTGTCTTTGGAGGGGGTGGCTTCCTAAGAAGATCAAATGTTTTGCTTGGCTTATTGTGCATTATGTCACTCATGCATTGAGTTGGCAGCGCATCTTTTTTTTTAGTGCCCATTTGCTACTAAGGTGTGGGCTAAAGTAGGAACCAGCCTAACCCTACATGTGTTTGGGAACTCCTTTCATACCGTGTTTGTGTGGCAAATTTGGAAAGCCCACAATGCTAGGATTTTCAACATCCCACCTTATCCTACCCCTATGCAGGTCTCTCTCTTAGTGCGTAGACTATTGGTTGAAGCGACTGCGGCAATGGGGGTTACATTGATGTTCGAGTTGGAGGTGGAGATGTTTCGTTAGAAGAGGCAACTCTGGGACATGATGCAGATGAGATGGGATGAAGTGTTGCTGCTTCTTGTGGGTAAGCCTGACTTTCCTGACAGAAGTTTCTTTCGACAATGGTAGGGGGATGTGACTATTTTTAGAGGGGTTTAGATTACCCATACAGAGGATGCGTTGGCGGCCTGCTTGGGGACATTAACATCAAGGGAGGTCATTTTGCCTACTGGGAGAGGCCTACAAGACTTTTAGGGCTTCTTTGCTGGGCTAGTTTCTAAGACTACTAGTAGGCAAGTTTTGTGGTTTGCGTTGCCTCCCCTCTGGCAAGAGGTGGTTGAATTGGTTGATCATTACTTCGTGCAATTTGACAATGCTTGGAAGCTGCAAGGGGTTGACTTTGCCTTCCTACGTTGCATGAGGGATGCGTGGCCAGTGAATCTCCCCAAGTTCTTTCAAGTGTCTCTGCGCCGTGAATGTAAGGGGAGGCACTTGGGACTCATTTTGGCACTGCAGAGGGCTGTGCAGCCTTTGGAACCTGCTATTCGCTTTGTCCCTTTTACCTATGTTTACTGTAGATGGCATATGCAAGAGGGTGCCTTGTCTTTCTCAGCCATGCTTGTAGGGGTTTTTGGGGACTCATCCTCTATGTAGCCTTAGGGGGAAGTTGGGGTTTCAATGGATGCTGAGGTTGGAAGAAGGAAGGGGCTTGCTGATTTGGAAGGTCCTAATTGTACATACTTTTATTCTTAATTTATTTATTTGGCCCGACTTTTTTCCAAAATAATAATCTTTTGTGCCAAGCTTTAAAGGTTTGTTTTAAACCATAGAAAATCCTTTTCCGAGGGCACCAAGCTTTAGAGGTTTGTTTTAAACCATAGAAAACCTTGTTCCAAACTTAAAAACACAATTAGAAAAATGAGAATCTATAAAATGTTTATAAACTCTTTTTATAGTAGTTTTAGAAGGTTATGTTCCTTGTAATATCTTACTTTTGTAATGTAAATGTTGTAGTTACAACAACCCGTTTAATCCATTGGAATTGGATTGTAGACTTTTTGGAACCAATAATTATTTTGCCAATATTTTTTTTGAGAGAATCTTCAGGATAATATTACTAGAAAGTAAAATACAAAATCGAGTCACCAGCGGTGGCCCACATGGATGATCTCAAGATCATGGGGGGCCCTCAGCCACAAAACTAGACGGCCAAGACTTACAACAATGAAAACCACATCACAAAAGGCTAGATCAGCCAGTCGGGGGACAATGGGGAGTGCAGCCTGGTGCTACGGATGTGTCGATAGTCTATGACATGCGCAGTGCGGGTGCTTGAGAGCGTGGAGAATATCCAACATGTTATGGTGCAATTTGGAATCCAAAAAACTGGTGGCTTGTTGAATAGCTTGTATGGTTGCCTCCCGTTGATTCCGCTCCGTGATTGATGTCCCCCTGTCTGGGTGGAAACGCGTGGATATTCGGTGGATGTGTCGTTGAAGCACCCCCCACAAGCAGTCGCAGTTGATCGCCAGTACAATGTACAGACAATGCCCTTCCCGAAGCCATTGGTGCGTGCTCTATTCGTGTGCCCGATCCAACTACCTCTGCCTCTATCTTTCCTTGTCATGTTCCCACTCCTATTGTGCCTGCTCTACTCCCTCGTGCTCTCTATGAGTAGCCTCCTCCTATAACAGCTCCTCTTGGATTTGGGTGTGGAGCTTGTCAACCAACCAGGCTTGGGCAACCTTCGCCAGTAGGGTTTGCTGCCGAAGTAGCTCCTACTCTTGCTGTTGAAGAAGCTCCTGCTCTTGCTCCCGAAAAATAGGTCTCTAGCTCAGCCTACGCATGCACAAGGGCTTCATCCCACTTGGCTTCACAGTCACACCTTTCTTCAGCACGAGTAGCAGTCACAGCCTCTGTTGCCATGTAGTGCAACTCCTCATCTTGTAAAACCTCGTGTTTCAACGCCAACCGTGGAGATGCGTCTGGCACTGCCATAGGGTTGGAGGCACTTGACTCCTAGTGGCCAACCCGCTTCTGGGAATAAACCACCGCAAGCCTAGTCCCTAACGGCCCAAGCAGATCCAATTGGGAGGGTCCGGGCAATGATGACCCCGAGTGTTCAAGACCCGATCTCGGCCTCGCTTGCGGCCGCATCCCCGCTGCCCTTGGCCAAAGGGCCAAAATAAGCCCAAAATGGTACCCTCTCTTCTGCTATTGTAAAATAGCCAGAAAGAAGCGAGGCAGATTAACCCTAATCCCCAACTTCAGACATTTGAGAAACGTAAAGTGGATGCCCTGGAGCTTGGACCTATTTCCAGATTGTACAAAAAACTGGTTCACTAGATTAGCAGCCTGAGCCCAAACAAGTGGTAGGGTAGATTTGGGCACCTGCCTACTCTACGTGCGTGGCACTAACCCAGTGAAAAACATGTTAGCATCATGTAGCCCTTGAGTAGTGGGCAAAATGTCTTCGCCCTCCTCCTAGGCCCTCAGACATCTGGCAATTGTAGGTTTCATGAGAATAATTTCGACACCCTAGAAAAATGTGTGGTCATCCTACTAGTTGGTATAGAAGGCATCATCTGAGAGGGCCATGTCACCCACCAACCACGATAGGACATTACTCTAGCCGCAATGCTCCACCATTCCCCATAACTTAGCGTTGTCTTGGAATGTTGCATAGTCAGTCTCATAGGTCAACATAACGTCCAATGCTGCATCAATTTCTTTCCATGCAGTCATGACCTGTGAAACCACCTACACGCGTGGAGGGGGGNGGGGGGGGCAGCGAGTGTGGGGGGCGCAACTGGCATTGTTGGAAAACTTTATGGTTGCGGATTTTCAACACCACCCATAAAAGTAAGGTGGCTTAGGAATTACTAGACAACGTTATCAGGGGAGGCTAGCCCATCGCGTGCCATGTGGCGCACATGTAAACACATTGGAAGGTGAAATGCAGGATGGTCTTAAGCGTAGTCCCGCATAGTGGGCAAGTGTCGTCAATATCAAGGTCGCGCCTTCGTAAATTCATCTGTACTGGTAATGCATTACTTTCCAGCAACCATAAAGACTTTAATTTTCTTGGGAAAACACCCCTACTATATTTGATTCCATCCCAGCACTAGCAAATACATCGTCGATAGCAAGTGGCGCAGCTCGCATTCCAACCACCCTTGTGACTGCATTTGCAGTGCATGGCTGCAAAGTGTACGCCATGGCCTCGAGTCATGTGCCCTCAACTGCCACCAAACGTACTTGGCATTTATGATCTGTATCCATTGGGCTGTCTCTTGATTTTGGTGGGTGAAACAAAGTAGTAGCCATTGCTGATCGAACGTCAATTCATCTTCGAATTTCGAAATCCCCAAACCCCTCACAGATTGAAGGCGTGCAATCCAGTCCCAGCTAGCTAGGTGCAATTTACACCCCCCCTCTACCCCCTGACCACACAACGTGATGTATGATCTTGTCTATAGCCTGACTTACNCGGGGGGGGGGGGGGGGGGGGGGGGGGGGGGGTTAGCAACAGTGGCCATGAAACGTGTCATTGCTACCAGCACCCCCGATGCCATCACCAGTTGCCCTTTACGAGTAAGAAAACGGTTTGCCCAGTTTCCAATCTGAGTCTCAATGTTTTCCAAAATCGCCCCCAGGATATACAATGACCCCAATGGAACAACGGAATGCCTAGGTAGGAGTCCTGAATCGTTCCAAAAGGAACCCCCAGGATTTGCGAAACCCAATCTTTCACCTGAGTGTCCACATTGAGGAAGTGTGCAATCGACTTTGCATGGTTTATCACCAAGCCAAGCTCGGCAGCCGTCCAGGTAAGTGCTAGATTAATGCCATGCACTTGTGGGAGACCAACCCGACTGAGCAACATCGTGTCATCAACATAGTGTTTAGCCAAACATTCCACCCCAACAATTTTTAGGCCTCCTACGCCCGCAACCTTGCAATAATATCGCAAAAGGTCCATACTAATAATAAAAGGTAACAGTGAAAGGGGGTCCCCTTGCTATAATCCCCTGCTTGGGGACGAGAGTCACCATAACCACCCCCATCCCCATACCACCCCTTGCCCCCCCAATCAAAGGAGAAGCCAGTCAAGGATTGTAGGTGAATGTAGAGTTGGATAAAACTTGGGTCAAAGCCTTTTTGCTGCATAATGGTGGCAAGTGCCTCCTAGCTGATTGTATCATAAGTCTTGGTGATGTCTAATTTGAGGCATAGCCCAGGGAACTTTGAAAGACGAAGAGAGTGGAAGATCTCATGCATTAGGAGGACCTTGTCCTACAAGGTTCATCCCTGAACAAACCCCATCTGATTAACCCCGACTAGTTTGGGCATGAGGTGAGTTAACCTTCACACAAGCATCTTAGAGAAAATACAAATCAGCATGTTGCAGACCCCAATGGGTCAGAGATGTTTCAGGGAGGACACATCAACACGTTTGGGAATGCACACGATTCGGGAGCAGTTGAGCTCAGGGTGGACCTACTTCTTGGCCAGCATTAGATTGAAGGCATCCAGGATGTTGGGTCCCACAATATCAAGGAAAGTTTTGAAGAATTCGAGACTCCAACCATCCAGCCCAAGTGCTTTCCCTCCACGCATGGCCCCAATCATTGCTGTTAGTTCCTACCAAGAAAACGGGGTCAACAGTCTAGCGTTTTCCTCTTTGTTAAACACCCATGGAACCCTAATAGACCGGGTGATGTGGGCCGCTTTGCCTAGATGGTCTCCCAATATCATGCCAGCTCTTTGGCCACATCCTTCGGATCATCGACTATCTTTCCCGTGTTAGTCTCTAGCCTGTGTTGTTGGCTCCCCCCACGTGTTTTGGTTGCAGCAAAGAAGAATTTTGTCTGTCTAGCCCCCTCCTTGAGCCATCTAATCCACGATCTTTGTTTCCAATAGGTTTCCTCTTCCAAGTTTAGTGCCTGCAATTGCATCAAAAGATTCTGTTGCTCGTCTTGCAAGTCCTCCCCAACTTCTTGTCGGGATTGCACATGGGCCAGCAGGGATCGAAGCTCCGGAACAAAAACTTGTCCTCCATAGGTAAGGATCGAATAGCCCACTTCAAACGGAGGAGTCCCTCCCGAAGAAAGTTCCCAGGATCCCCCTGGCCTGGCCTGTAGTCCGCCCAGATGTCTTCAACTAAAGGCTGCAACCAGGGCTTGAGCAGCCAAGTTGCTTCGAACCGAAAAGGCCAGGGGGCCCGATTTCTCAAAGGCCCAATACAACAAATGAGTGACCGGTGGTCTAAGGCGATCCTCTCCTGCCCCATAACCCGTGCATCCATCCTCAGCAAGAGGTTCGAACTAATGCAAACCCGATCAATTCGAGAGAGGATGTGGTTGGCCCCATTTCTTCCTATTGCTCTAGGTAAATTGACAATTTTCAATTGGCAAATCAACCAACGAGTGAGGTGCCAAGAAATCTTGGAACTCCTGGGTGCCTACCTGGGGGGGGGGGTGCATAGAGCAACCTGCACTAGACTTTTTCCAAGAGTGGAGCCATTGGTTGAAGTCCCCAACCACAAGCCAAGCAAGGCAGTCCTACACCAACGTCATCACATGTTCCAACTCACACAGTCTCTACTCCCAAACTTGAGCCCCGTAGAAGTTGGTTAGCCATAGACCCCGAGAGGGAATGTGAACAGTTAGAGCCCACTGCGATGAGTCAACTAAGAGCATGTCAAAAGGTGCCAAGATAGCCAAACCCCCCGTTCGCCCCACACAGGGTCATAGGTGCACCTTCTGGCCATCCCACTAGAGATGGCAGGCCTCTGTCTCTTGTAGCTTGGTCTCCTGAAGGCATACAATGTCACAATCTTCCTCACGAACAATCTATCGCAGGGTATTTCTTTTATAGGGCATACCCTATCCCCTACAATTCCATGATAAGAGCTTCATGTATGACCAGTCGAGCGATGCTGGTAGACCTCTTGTAGGGTTTGTTGCAATCCCAAGTCAATATTCCATTTCGTCTGCTTCTCTTGCACCAGACTCTCGAACAGGTGGCTAGGGTGACCCCCCTCCTGCCAATATTAAAGCCTAGAAAAATGTGGCATTGTTATTTTGTAAAGGCTTATTATAATTATTTTTACTCTTTTATCACTAGAGATATGTTATGCTGAGCCAAAGAGTCCCATGAGGGAAGGCCTGTGAGATAAAACGCATGTAGATAGATACGGGAGGCTGTCAGACATGAATCCCCAATGGAACCCCAATGTACCAAGTGAGGAGCACTGCTTCATATCATTGTCTATTTCTGCTATCATAGGAAGAGGATGACAGTAATTGGCTTGGTGACCAGAGGCTTGAGGCTATATACTTGTGATAAGGTATTATCAGGTGGGTGGTGAGGTTCTGCTTCCAATGGGCTCTTTCTAGCAGGCGGGAACTAAGAAAAGAAGCCCAAGTTAAACACATTGTAGCTCATTTGATTGTAAATTAATGCCGCTCAGTTCAGTCAATAGCTATATGACATATTTCGCAATTCTCAGTAATAGAATCCCGAATACTTTCTCAAAAAAAAAAAAAAAAAAATAGCTATATGGAGTGCAACCCGCCAACTTCAATTTATTTTTTAATTTTTTAATCTGTTTGGTTGTGGCTAACTTTGACAAAGATTTCATCCTCTACGTTGACGGTGTTTGGCGATCATTAGACCAGTGGTTGTGTAGGCATAGAGTTTGAGTGGATTTGACACACACTACCTTAATGTGTACTAAATATATAACCTCGAACTGTGAAAACACCTTCATCACGTAAATTTATGTCTTAACGTTTACCTGCAATGACGTTGATCTATTTTTTAATGTTACCATTTTACTCAAACCAGAAACTAAAATGGCAGTTAAGTGTTTATGTCCTAAAATTCTTAATGCCGTTGTCTTTTTTATGTTTCTTTTTCTGGCAGTTGTTATTTGCACTTAATCCGGTTATAGCAAGGGAAGATCCTGTTGTTGAGCACAATGTTCCTTATATTAAGGCGAGAAAGAAGCTAGAAGCTGAGGTTATGGCACTTGAGCCTCCTCCAAGGCCAGCTTCATGGGTGGTAAGTTGTTTTTCTTTCTTATCTTAATATTCATATTTATATATTTACATTCTTTCGTTGCATTGCAGCCTGCTCAATGGAAAAATTTAAATTTTGCAATGGCTGAAAGTCGGACTGGAGAAGAACTGGAGAATGAAAAAGAGACATTGAAGTTGAGTTCCACTTATAGTGGCCAGAAGGAGGCAATTGAATTTTTGTTAGACAAAGCATGGGAAGATTACTGGCGTAAACAGAAGGCATGTGTTGTTTTTGTGAATTTTATTTTTAAGGAAAATTTCCTTAATTGATTAGCTTGTCAAACCGAGGTGTTTAACAACCATTTCATTTATTGTTTCTGAAATTTCAGTTGGACGAACTGGTTGCTGAAAAGATTCAACCTTATCTTGGAATGTTAAAGGAAGGTGTTTCTCATAACAAACATTCGAAAGAGGTTTGCATGATGTTTTAACTTTTCCAAAATCCATGTTTTTCAACATTGATGATGATGTTATCCTGGTCTTGACCCTAGCAATTATGTTCTTCAAGCTTACGGTGCTGATATAAAATGTTATTGCCACGTCTGATACTAACTGAATTATCTTGGCATTTACCTGTTTGTTGGAATATTTGGAGGAAGAAAATGTTATTGGAAAAAACCTTTTGAAAATGTTAAAGCTATTTCTAGTACTTGTGCTTTTGCAATAATAAACTGTGAACTATTTGAGAGGTAGATTTGAATACAGATGGCTGTTTGTGGAATGCCTCGTTTTTATTCCGGTCTTGTGTTTACCACTGTTGAACCCGAATGGCTCACTAATTAAGCATGGATTGCTTTCTTTAGCTCTTGTTTTGGAGTCAGTTTGACTGTCAACACTAAATTCTTGTTTTCTTTTGACAGCTTCCATTTGCATTACAACAAGAGCAAAAGAAGGTGGTCAAGTCAAAGAGGAGATTCACATGGTTTACAAGGACACCAAAGTAAATTATATAACTACCATCTTCATCGTTGTGTCCCTGTTGTTTATTCACAAGCAAGGCAGGCAGGCCATAAGCTATACATATTCAAGGCAAGGCAAGACAAGGCCACACCACGCCACCCCACCCCACCACCTCTGAAACCAATACATACATACCTCCTCTATATTAATATTAATTTTATTCTCCTGACTACATCATTTGTATTCGCCATAAACTTTTTAAGTATCTTTTATATGTATACGTGCCTTTAGGAAATATAGATTCGCAGTAACGTGCCATTGACACTAGACTTTTCAGTGTTATTGTATTTTTATTTAAAAAAATTTCAAATAAAGAAATAAGTATGTTAGTCATGTCTCTTCTTGATGGTTCCTACTTCATTTTCCAAGGACTACAGATATTTTATGATGCGTGGGTAGACATAGCATACCGCACCCTTTGAAAGATTATCTAGACCAACTTTAGTCATTTTGTGCAAAGATATGGTTTAATTTTCATAATCTTTATTTTTATAATTTATGGTCTTGTAGCTGTATTAATCCTGTGTGTTGGAGTGTTGTTAAAGAGAATGAATCTTCCTTCCCCTTTCATATCCATGTAGAGGGCAAGGAGCGTTCCCAAAAGGGGCCCATAGGTCAAAGGTTGTTTCCTTAGACTTGACTTGCACTTGGACAGAAAGACCCTATGAAGTCAAGTATGATATTCATAGCTTATTTTGTATTTAGATCATGATGAATGTTAATTAATTTTAAAAAAAATAGTGATTATGATGGTTCTTTATCTAGAATATGGAGTTTATCTATTGATAATAGTGCAGAATAAATAATTATACTATAGAACTTTCAAGCAACCTCTAAAATTCCTTATTGATTTCTTGCCATCAAGAGCTCTTGTTGAGGCTTCGTCAACATTTCAAGATGAACTACATTGAAAAACATTTAGAGTTAAAAAAAAAACATTTAGATATTAACTATGAAATGTCCCCATTGTAATAACATAACTTTTTGAATTCAAAGTAGTAGCCTTTGGTTAGAATAGGAGGAAAATGTTTTGGTTGATAACAAATATGAAAAGAGTTGGGACTATATTAATGTTGAACAAGAATATTTACTTTCTAGAATGCTACCGGGTGAAGAAACATGTATTTTATGAGTATTGTAGATTTAGGAACTAGGATCCTAATATAAGTATTAGGGTCTAGGTTAGACTTTATTGTACTGTTTTGTAAAATGTATTTTAGTGCATCTTGAGTGCATTGTGAGGTTTTAGAGAAGGCACGATCAAATCATAATTGTTCATGGTTACTAATGAGTAACAAGTATGACCAATGTTCCACCATACAATCTACGAGTATTATAGCTCAATGGTCAACAAGCATGGCACTAAAGGGGAAGGAGAGGTAAAAAGAGCATCCTATATCTTATGTTAGTACATGTGCTTTTAAGCATCACATGCATATAAGCCTTCACATCATAGATGCACATGTAACACATATATGATGACTAGTGTCCAAATACCACATAAGCATAATCATATTACAACTATTATTCCATACCAAATCATACCCAACCCAACACACATGGTAACTTTTGTACCATAGCAATCACATAAATCCAAGCCATACACAAAGGTCGACTTCTAAGCTTTGGGTCATAGCATACAACCTTACAACTAGTTCATCAAGAGTCAATAACAATCAACTACTAAGCCTTGGATCATATTGCTCCAAATGTTACAAGGTGCCATTGTACATAGATATGGACACACCTATCACTAGCAAACCTAGAAAAGCACACAATACCAATCAAACACAAACCCATGTGATAAGTAGCATATCCACACTTAATGTACCATGTAACAAATAGTAACAAGAACTCATCATATAAATACTTGTAGGTCTTTTATTTTCTGGTGATAGTGAGTGTTTTTGGAACCTAAAACAAGTGAAACATAGGTATGTCCTAATATATATAGTTCAATTAAAACTTTATATAACTTAGCTTTGCCCACCGAAATCAAACCCATGACCTAGAACTTCCAAATCAAGTGTCTTTCCACTAGGCTAACACATCATTGTTCCTTTCTTAATCTTATTATTAATTCCAAACAATGGTAGGATTTGTCAACCTATAACTTGTAACCGCTAGCATTATGGAGGGTTGCTCATATGCATTACTAACTTCATCTATACCTCGTACCAGTATAGGAACAAATAAAACTATGCTCTCCCACTCTTTGGATGAGACATGATGTAACACTCCACTAACTAGGCTTTAGGCTAAAAAGGTATTACTTTGAAATTAAATTGCAACTTAGTAAAAATCAAAGAATGCCATTAAAAACTTATAAGCAAAATAGTAAACATCCAAATAATAGGTACAAAGGAGGGCAAAAGTTATGGAATAATATAAACAAAATTTATAAAGCCAATAGCCTTATGCATATGAAACCTAACCTATTTTAGGAGCATAGTTCTTTTCTTTTCATTTTGTCATAGTTGCTTAGCTAATGGTTTAGATAGTATCGTGCTTGGCATTTAATGTTGGGGTTTTCTAGATTGCTCTTATAGCTCTATTTTTGTGCAATTCAAGACTTCTATTTAGTTGCCATATAACAACTTATGTTATCTTTGAAAAGTGTCTTCAGCAATTTAATAATAATGTCTTTATAAAATTGCCTATTTGAGTCTAGAGGGTCTAGAAAAATATTTGATACTTTGAGTTGACTTGAAATAGCTTCATTTTTCTAAAACAAAAGTTTATTTCCTTAATATTTCAATCTTGAAATTGTCAATTTTTTCTACTAGCTTTATTATTTGCAATTCTTGACAACTATTAACTAGCGAAATCAAAGCTTGTAGTTTGTTGTTTACAAAGCATTTTGATAGTTTAATATGATTTTCTTTTACGAAATTTCTTGTTAAGCTCAGAGGGCTTGGAAAATTTGTAATACTTAGATTGAATTGGAATAACTTTATTGTAAAGTGTTTCATCATGGTCAATTTATCTCACCTAAATGTTTGAGATTTCACACAAATCTACTTTCTTTTCTTCTTTCTTTAAAATCCATTGAATCTTGCTTTATTTCTCGATTTTTTGGTGGAACTTTCTCTCTAGGGGCAATTAGGAGTAGATTTCTGTAGAATTATGCTTAAGCATTTTTCTGAAATTTTCTTTGTTTCAAGAAACATACTATAGGGACTATTTAGACTAAGTGACCTAACAAAATAGGAATCTTTAATGACTCATAGTATTTTTTGGTGGAACTTTCTCTCTAGGGAAAATTAGAAGTAGATTTTTGTAGAATTGTGCTTAAAAATTTTTGTGAAATTTTATTTTTTTCAAGTAGCATACCATAGGGACTATATAGACTAAGTGACTTGACAAAATAGGAACCTTTAATGACTCACAGTATTCAGCAAGGCTAGTTGAATTTCTTTTATGATAACCAGTTAGTTTCATACAAAAACCCAACCATTTTAACATTCATAATAGCAAACACACATCTATGATTAGTTTGCTCTATAACCACTGAGTTTATTTGTAGGTATCTAGGCCTTGGTGTTGCTAGAAACCAGCAAGCACCTAAACCCAAGTTTGAAAGAACACCTTCGTATTCTATGATTTTAGGTCACAAGATCTGAAGGCCAACGTTGGTGGTAAATACACTTATCACTTATTGAATTTCTAAATGTTGATGATCCCAAAGTCTCATGTTTTTCTATCAAAACATTGGTGAGTCCTAAGTCTCATATTTTACCAATGCTGGTGAACCCTAAGCTTTCTAAAATGATTTCTGAAATTGAATTTTTAATGTCCATTAAGATCCCTTGGATCTATTGAACTAGTTTCAAAAGCTCATTTATGAAATTGTCTTTTTAAACTTATAACTTACTGCTACCCATCAGAATCGAACCTCTGATGTGGCATTACTGGGTCAATACTATTACCATTAAGCTAACATCTTCTCTCTATTAATTGACAATGTAAACTATATTTCTAGGTGTTCTAACTTGACATGAAGGCTTCAAATGGCAAAAACAACCTAAGAAAAATGATGTTTTTGAAAATGGCATTGAAACAAGGCTTAATGACATGTTCTGACTTTGTCACGACTTCACAATTAGGTTGCGATGATAGAAATGACTGTAAGAAAGGTATGGTAGGACGTGCGCTAGCATGTTGAGCAACTTTGTCTTCTAGGTGGTAGGCATCTTACATCGTTTTGCATCGTAAAAATCAAAAATAGATTAGAAACCCTAGTGAAGTATTCCCAAATTTGACGAAAGTAAATAGAATTCAAATTAAGCCAAAATAGAATAAATTTCATATCAAAATATTGAAATAATAGAGTTATAAATTCAAAGCCAAATTTTAGAAATGTATATCACAGAAACCTCAAATCTATGAAATATGTCCTACAACATTTCATTGAATAGTTGTTATCAACTCTAAATGTGCATTAGTCAGATTAATCCAAAAGATGAGCATTATAATAAATTTTCCTACTTAACTGAAAGAGTTGTTGACAAAAAGCATTGCATGGTTGAGATCTCCTAGACTTGGCTTCAAATCCTAGTATGGCTAAGATCTCTTATAATCGACTTCAAACCCTAAGTAAGGAAAAGCATCAAAAATTAGATATAAGCAACATTTGAAATCAAACTTGGAAAGAAAAGTAGTTACATAGATATGATGGTTGCATTGGCTTGAATGAGGATCCTCTCCTACTTGGTAGGATTTGCTTCTCTAGATCACTCTTTAAGATGTTGATGATGTAATTGGATGATTTCTAATGGAAGGGTTGCTAGGTATTTATACTTACAAAGGCATGGCAAGGTCAAACTAATTAGATAATTACTAATAGACAACTAAAACTAAAATATATATAATTATCCCTAAATTTATATAATTAAAATAAATATTATTTTATAAAAGGATCTATCCCCATCATTGGTTAGTAGGGTATCTCTAGGTACTACCTATTAGCTATGCCATCTCTAAATGGTAGCTAAAGTACAAGGTTCAAACCCAAATATAATTAAATAAGGTTACCTCATGCTACCTCTATAAAATTAAATTAACAATTGATTTAATTAATTTTCCAAGAAATTACAAAGACATGTCAAACACATAACTAAAGCATACCACATGCCTAATGTACAATCCCCATGTTCCAATGATTCAGCTGGTACATAGTAGTTGCTTAATTAAAACTCCAACAAAGGGGTTGATGCATATATACTTAAAGTAAAATAAAAAAATAGAATAAATTATCAAATACACCTTACAATGGTATTTACAAGATACATAACTCAACTATGTAATGCACACATGCTTAAGATAAGAGTAAATAAAATAAAATAATATAAAATACTGAAATACATTTCTAAAAATAACAAGACACATAGCTCAATGATGTCAAAAAAAATCCTAAAATTATACATCATCACAAAGCACATCCAAACATAGGGTAGTAATTTAACCAAAGGGTAGGCAAGCAACATATTAAAGGTTCAAATGAAAGAACATACGAACTAGAAAATGGGCTTCTAGAATAGGGGTGTTAAACTTTTCCTATCGTAAGAATATTTCTCCTAGAAGATCTTAGGATGAGTGGCATATAAATCCTTCTCCAGTTCCTAGGTCTCTTCCTATGCACCATGCCTTTCCCAAATATATGTCTTTAACCATTAGAATAACTTTGCTCCTCAATTGCCTCTCCATCCTATCCATACTTTGAATTTCCCTATCCACTCAATTACCATTAGGTTGAACCTACATTGCTTTCCAATCAATCACATGACTTCAACCTAAAATATACTTCCACAACATTGAAACATAAAACACATCATGAATAGAATATGGCTAGTACAAAAGATCAATCGAGTATGTCGCTTCTCTAATTCTCTTCAAAATTGGAATGGAATGAAGCTAGTGTGATGATAATTTTCCTCTCCTATCAAATCTCATAATTCATTTTAAAGGTGAAATTTTGAGAAATACTTTATCATTGATGTTGAATTCTAAGGTGTCCTTCTATTATTGGCGTACTTTATGTATTTTTCCTATGTTGCCTAAATTTTGTGTTTGATGATCTTGATATGGTCTATAGCTTCTTCAATGATGTCTATCCTAGTTTTCTATCGATTCTCAATAGTATTCCACCAAAATGATGTATGCAAATGTCTATCACACAAAAATTCCTAGGGCACCACTATTAAACTAACTTGATAACTATTTTTGTAAACAAATTCTACCAATGAAAGAACTTTATCCTAACTATCCTTGTAGTCTATAGCAGATGCTTTGAGCATATCTTTTAAAACTTGATTCATCCTCTTGTATGCTCATTTATTTATTGGTGATAAGATAAACTATGATTCAGCTTGGTAATCAAATTCTTTGGAAAAGACTTAAATATTAAAGTAAACTTCATGTTTCTATTGAGTACAACCTTTGTCAAAACACTATGAAGTTTAACAATGTCTACTATGAATAACTAAGCAATCTTTTTAACATTCATTCTTGTTTTCATAGTTAAGAAGTGAGAAGATTTGATCAAAATGTCAATGACCACTAGGATGGAGTCCTCTCCATTCTTAGCATAGGGTAATCCAATGATGAAATTCATGCTGATGATTTTCCATTTCTACTTTGGAATGTTGTGTGGGTGGAGATAACCACCAGGCCTTTGTTGTTGTGCTTTAATTGTTGGAACATGAAATACTTAGTCATAAATTTGCCAACATCCTTCTTCATGTCAAGTGATGAATCATCGTTATCAAGTAGTGTTGATGAGCATGCGTCGACACAACCCCATCAACACGTACGCATCAACGTATTTGTCTCAACACGTACCCATTGATGCATGGAAAGATGTGTCAACACATATGCATCGACGAAGTGTCTGTGTCTACCTATATAAATGAGTGCACTTGTTGCATTTATGGCATCGTTCATTTAGTAGCATACCAAAGCTTTTGCAGTTTGTTCCCATAACAGTTAGAATACTTTTTAAGTGCTCACAATAGGAGTTGAGAGGTGTATGGATCTTTATTCAAATACTAATGCACTTGGACACTTTGGTGTGAACGACAATAAAGACGAACTTCTTGATAAACCTTGCAACCCTTGGAATAGATTAGATTTACTTTCAATGCACTTCAATTTCCATGTGCTTAGTTCATATTTACATTTCATGCATGTTAATCAATCGATGGAATGAGCATAACCATTTTCAAGTGTAAACACCTATTTTCTTGGTAATCTCATCAATGTTATTACTTGGTTTGCCTAGTAGTATAATGCTTGGTAATCCTAGTAGTGGATATGAGAGTTCAAGACATGTATGGCAAGCTAAGAATGAACACTCATCACCCTGAGGCTAGTTTAGACTTTATCTTCTTATTGTTAATTAGATTAAATAATTAATTTCTATATTATCATTAATATTAGTTTAAGGCCACAACAATATCAATCATCATATGCCTCATCTTAGACTAAACCATACATGACCACGCTACCGCTACCACTAGTCCAAGTGGGAAGACAGTGAAACTATGATCAATGATTAATGATCTAGATGCTACAACTAGTCCCATTCATAGAATTCAATCGGATTGCACATAGATGTTTGTAATTCATATGGTTGGACATAGGGTATACTCGCTGCTCATCATTGGCACCGTTGACGGGGATGGTGCTAGTTATTTAGATTAGTTATCTTATACACGATTACTAGAAAAGTATTAATGATTTATCTTTTAGAAAATATTAATATTTTAGTCACACACATTGAACCATGTCTTCTTCACATAGGACCAATAATGAATCACATGATGAGAATGTTGGTAGGAGAAATGGTAGGTTCTATACTGAAGAGAATTGGAGTGAGCAACCTCAAGTAGGGGTTTCATATGCTAATTTCAACCCTTACTACACTCAAGGACTACATTCAACTAGTGCAAACAGTCCTAGAGGAGATGGAGTAAGTCCTTAAATAAGGAGGACCTCAAGGCTGAGGACCTTGTCTAAACCTAGAAAAGATAAATCAAGGGACCATGAGGGGAGATATAGGATCCATGGTGATTCTCCTAATTTCCCATCTTCCTCTTCCTCTTTAGCATCTAATTCTAATGAAAATGAACATAGGTATAGAGATGGAGCTCCACTAAGGGGTGAAGATGAAGATAGAAATAAGACCCAAGGGCAAGATCAAAGACATAAAAGTGAGCATAGACAAGATCATCATAATCAAACAAATAGAAATAGAGATTATCATCATGACATGTCTAATTTAGACGAACCCTTGTTGGCTACTAGGGGCATGACACATGTTAGGGAGGCAATTCAAATACCCTAGAGGCATCAAAGTGAGAGATGCCTCAAATGATTAGATATGAATAACATTCCTAGATTTGAAGGTGGTTACAATTCTGATCCAAAACATCATTTACAAGCCTTCCATGATGCATGCACCTTTCAGAACATTGAAAATGAGTGGCAAAAGCTTAAGCTTTTTCCTAGGATACTAATAGAAAAGTTGAAAGTTGTTATAGATCATTAGATCTAGATTCAATTGACCTATGGTTTACAATTCTTAAGCTCTTCAATGAGAAATACCAAACCTAAGAAAGAGTGACCAATTTAAGAAAAAAAAATCCAAGGGTGAAAGCAAGGAAATCATGAACCCTTGGATATGCCCTTAGATAGATACTATTCTCTACTACATAGATGTCCAAGCCATGGGTTTTCTTAAAAAGAGTAGCTTCTCCACATCATAGATAGGCTTCGTACCCTAATGAGAAAGACCCTTGGGGTCTATGCCCAAGGGAAATTATTTGAATTAAAATCCCATCAAATATAAAGGCTAGTGGAATAAGTGCCAAAAGAAGAAGGAGAGTTATGTAAAAGGGAGAGTGTTGAGGAATATGAATGAGATCCAACTCTTCAAACAAGAGAGGTTCATATGTATGATAAGCAAAAATAGGAAGCTCTCGATGAGTTGATTTTACAACATAGCTTGCTAATACAAAAGGCTATCATTGAGATTGAAGCAAGGCTAGATAAGATGTGGGAGTTGATGAATGAAAAAGTTACAACCTACTTGGAAACCATAGGAGAGAAGGTAGTGCAAAAAGAATCAATTGATCAAAATAAGAAGAGGAAGAAGAATAATGAAATAGGTAGGAACACTTATCAGCAAAAAGGAAAAATGGTTGTAGTAGAAGAGGTTATAAACTCAATCACAGAAGAGGATGATGGATGTGACATTTGCCAATATGACCATCCAAAGGACTATTACCTAGTTATATTACATCTACAAGAGTTTGGGGCTTTTACTTTGAATCCCAAGTTCATACAAAAGCAAATGCTTAGAAAATTACCTTAGTCACAAGGAAATTATAGATAGTCTTACAATAAATAGTACTATCCTAGCGTGACCTCTTATCAACCTCAACACTACTATTAACAACTATGGCAAGACCCATTGTCATGGGGGAGGCCATCAACATATCAGCAATACCCTTATTGGCAGCTGAACCCTCATGGCAACTATGTTCAACAACCTATTTCTCCAACTAGTTCTACTTCCTCTACCTCAAATTACTACTACTACTCTCCTGAATATCATCAACCTGGAACATCTCTAGTGGGATTACTATCTTGTACCTCTAATCCTTCATCACATCCTCACTACTCTCATAATTCCTTCGATTATATGTCACCACCAACAATGTAGGAAGGATTGGCATCACAATCTCAATGGAAGAATGCCACTTGTGCTATGAACATACAAGCAAATGATAATGTTAGTAGGTCTCCACAAAAGTCTTTGAAATGTCCATAGGATGGTTTCCACTCATGTGAATAAAACTTGAAGACCTACTAGCTCATCAACACTAGCATAAGGCCAATCTGGTACAATACCCTTCTTTGTAGACACAATATCTTCCAATCCTATGCAAAAGCCAACAACCGTCATTGCTCCAACACAAAATGTAAAAGATGAAGTTATCATTGTGGAGAGACATAAAGCTCCATGAATTACAAATAGTAATAAAGGATGCAAGTGTGGGTTGAAAGCTCAAAGCACCAACATGATCCCTACACCAACCCATAACAAACTTAGGGAACAAATGTGTGTGCATGACCATGTCTGCACAGTAGACACTAAACTAAGAGACATCCAATGGCTCAAGAATAAGAATGCTAAACCATCCACAAAATGTATGGAAACATCAAACTCACTTATTAGTCCTTATCTTGGTTATGAGCTTACTTGTGGGGTAGATGTTTCCTAGGCTATGTTGACGCATATGCATTAACTCAATTGATGAATTCATTATTCATCACATACTAAACACATAGCAACCCAAGCATACCACATGCCTGATGTAGAACCCCCATGTGCTAATGATCTATTTAGTATCTAGTACCTACTTACTCAAATCTCCAACAAAGGGATTAATGTACATCATCATCATCATCATTCTAGCCTTGTCGCAACAAAATGGAGTTGGCTACATGAGTTGTTTTTTATCATTCAACTCTATGAAGAGCTGAATCCTTGTTTATTTGTAGTTTCTTCAAATAATCTTCTATCATTTTTCCATGTCTTCTTTGGTCTTCCTTTCGATGACTTTTCTAAAACAGTGATGTACCAACCTTTTTTTATAGGCTCATTAATGTACATGTGTTTAAAATAAAATAAATAGAAAATAAAATAAAGTATGAAATACACCTTACAATGATAATTATAAGACACATAACTCAAGTATGTAATGCTCACATTCTTAAGGTAAGATAAAATAAAATTAAATATTAAAAAATAAAATTAAATACCAAAATATATTTACAAAAGGTAACAAGAGGATACATAACATGGAGTGGTGGAGCTGGTAAAAGAACATGTTATAATAAAAGGAATATCTCTTGAGATGACCTTTAGGGATTTAACCTAAGGTATTTATATATGGGAATTAGAGGTCATATCAGCATGGAATTGTGGAGCTGGTAAAGGCATCTGCAAGTTTGGCATCTACAAGTTCCTCCTTAATCTGCTCACAAGACTTGGTTAGCTCTTTATTCTCAACCCTAAGGCTTGAGATTTCTTTTGTAAGGTCTAAAATCTTTAAATTTAATGAAGTAATGTCTTGATCCTTGATTTTTAGTTGTTTATTCATCTTTGTGCAAATATTTTAAAAAGATAAACATTCATTACACAAAAGTTCATACCTTTCTTTTTCATTTTCAGATTCATCATTTGAGGTGCCAACATCATCATCTGTGAGGGCCATACAAATGAGGTGTGAATTTTTTACATCATCCTCCATCTCTTCTTCACTTTGTTCTACATCATCCCAACTAGTATAAAAGTTGGCCTTTTTCATTTAAATATCACTTTTGTCCCTCCTTTGCAAACCATCATTGCTTGAACATTTGAAGGCCACATGGCCTCTTCCACTACAAACCTAACTTTCTATTAAAGAGGAATCAAAATTAGAAACATTTTTACCTCTTTCCTTACCTTTGAATTGATTGTGTCTTTTTCTTTATTTAAGTTCATACTCCTTTTGGCCATAAGCCTTTGCAACTTTCTTGAAAGAAGTGTTATTTCTTCTTCGGTACTCCGATCTTGCTTAGCAAGTTCCTTTTCCTTGGAGGCATATTTTAGGATAATGGGATTTTCTTTTATTTCTCTTTCACATATGAGGTTCATTTCACAAGAAATAAGAGCACTTTGGAGCTCTTCAAATCTTAAAATTAAAAAATCTCTAATCTCCTCCATGGTTGTAACCTTAGGCCTAAATTTCAATTGAAGAGTCCTAAGCACTTTCATGCAAGTCCTTGCCTATACCCTTGATTTCCACAACAAGATCATTTTCCCTAGACAAATAATCTTTTATCTTTTCTCCTTCTCTCATTCTAAGCTTATCATACTTTGCAAAACTAAAATTTTAGATTGCTTAACTATCGATGTTCTCACATAGGTAGCTTCTAAATTTTCCCCAATTTATTTAGCCATTTTACATCTAGCTACTCTATTAAATTTAGATTTATTCAATGTGCAATATAAACAATTTTTTGCTTTAGAATCATACATAAACTTATCTCTTTTTCCTTGTGTCCACTTGGTCTAGGGCTTGATGGCCTTTGTTGCACTATCAATGGGTAGTGTGTAACCTTCAAGGATGGACTCCCATACTTTAAATTCCATAGACTCAAAAAAGCCTTGCATCTTTGTTTTCAAATAGGCAAAGTCAAACCCATCGAACATTGCTGTATTTGTATAAGATGTCCCCTCCATAATTCAATCTTGAAAGTTGAATGAAAGAGTACTAGGCTCCGATACCACTTAAGGATTGAGAACTTAGAAGGTGGGATGAATAAGTTCCCCAAATCAAAATTAAGCAACCCAAAAACCACACTCAAATTTTACATGGTTCCCCAACCTAGGTATGTCCACACTCAAAGGGTGGGTTCCTTGCACACCTCCAGACTTTGTTTCTCAAAAATGTGATTTGAAGGGCATCACACCCTATGCAAGCACTGAGCTTTTCACTGGAGTGTTTCATTGCTATGAAACCACTTAATCCTACAAGGTTCCAACAAGCTTAGTATGTGGTTACAAGGATCCCATAGCCTTTACAAGTTAAGCTCTGCTCTGGAGTGTTTTGACACAACACAAACACTCAATCTCGCAAGATCCCAACAAGCTCAATGATAATGCCTTCTAGCAAGAAGCACATTAGCCCCACAGGACTACAAGAGAGAGAAATAAAAACATAAGGGAAGAATGTAACTTAAATTATAGATCCTTGTATTTGAAGCACATTTCTATAAATAATTAAGCAAATGATATGACAAATGAAGTACACAAGTACAATACAATAGAATAGACAATGATGGCTTTAATGTTGATAATCCCTTTTTATTCTACATAATACTGAAGAGATTGAAGTCTTCTTATAGCCCTGGAGTTTTCAAAAACCCTTTGTAATTCATGCAATGACTAACTAATGGCTAGTGTAAAGTATCCCTCAAGATTGGGACATCTCTCTAAAAATGACTTCAAATCTAAGGAGACATCTCCTTCAAAAGTGGGATGTCTCTATGGAGACATCTCTTATGCAATGAAGAAGTCTCCTAAAAATAGTAGACATATCCTCCAATCTTGCACTTTATCATTTGAAATTTCATCTTGTCAATTTGTCTTCTTCCCAATCCTTGAAGCATCTTCATTTGACTCATTGCCTTCATTTTTATCCATGCTTGTCCATGCACTCATCTTGCCCAAGTAGTCTCTGGTCTGACATCTCTTTGTACATCTTTTTTCTAGAGTTATCATTCATGTCCTAAAAAATCATCACATTCCACAACATTCTATGTTCTCCATTTTCATTAAGATTTTGACATACCAAAAGGTCAACACTTTTCATTAATTCTTATTGGAATTGTTCAAACCTCTAAATCTTGGTATTTAGGAATTTCTTGACTTTTTATGAGTTGAGACAAGTTTTCAATAAAATATACTTGTCTAAAAATTCTTTCTTTCCTCCTTTTTGTGCATATTTATCTCAAGTACTTAGCATAAAGAGGTATATCCCTGATAGCTTTTTGTAATGGAATATGTAGATATAATTCATTTAAAACTTTTTCTATATATGCCTTAGTTGTGAATTCTTCTTGCAACCTTTTAGGCAAGGCTGATGAAATCATTTTCCTATTAAAAGATAAAGAGGTTAAGGGTTTTTCCCCCTCCTCTATTGGTTTTTCACCTCATTCCTTATTCATTAGTTGTGGTTGATCCTCCTTTTGTGCCTCATTAATTTCATCTTGGAAACTAACTTTTTTAGTAGGTCTAGGATCAATAATTTTTCTACTCCTTGTGATGATAGAATGTAATTATTCCTTACCCTTTTTTTGATTGATGGAATTTGGT
Source organism: Gnetum montanum (assembly GCA_015680685.1). Taxonomy (NCBI): domain Eukaryota; kingdom Viridiplantae; phylum Streptophyta; class Gnetopsida; order Gnetales; family Gnetaceae; genus Gnetum; species Gnetum montanum. The sequence continues at coordinate 869,848 of MNCI01036336.1, read as the reverse complement.
TCAAGCTAAGAACGTAAGTCACTCTTTATTAACTCTTGGAAACATCTCCTTGTCTTAGCCACAACTTGCCTATTTTCTTCTATAAATTTCATTACATAGTCTAATTGTTCATTAACTAGATCTCTTAGTGGCTTGTAATTATTTTGAGGCATGGATGTTGATGGTTGATAAAATGGTCTTGTTTCGAAAGGTGAAGAAGGGTGATTTCTTATTTGTTGAAAGGCCCTCATAGACTCTTGAACTTCTTCATTATAATAAACTAAGGCTGGATAATTTGCAATGTCATGTTGTCCATTCCCACATAAATTACAAGTTTTGTCTTGAGAAAAATGAGCTTTTTTTATTAATTTTTTTTAACTCATCAACTTTCTTGTTTATTACTTAGTTTGGTGGGTAACACCTTTCATGATGTCCAATTTTGGCCAACATTTATTCTAGTTTACTAAAGATTCATTGATCCTCCAATCTTCTTTTGGTGTCACATTCAAAATATTTCTTCCACAAGCAAAATCCACATTTACTCTAGTCTACTAAAGAGTTAATCATCCTCCAAACTTATTCTGATGTAACATTCAAAATATTTCCCCCACAAGCAAAATCCACATTTTTTGTACAATATGGTAATAATCCCTCTATAAAGATTTGGATTAGTTGATGGGTTGGAAATCTATGGTTGGGATTTTTAAGAAAATCCTTTAAATATATTAAAGGCACTTTCATAATCCTCATTCCTTTTTGTGAAACTCATAAGTTGCTTCCTTAGTGTATATAGTTTATCATTTGAAAGAAAATGTTGAATGAAGGTTGCCTTAAATTCGTCCCATGAACCAATTTGAGTCCGCAAAGTTTGAAGCCAAAAATCAACTTTATCTTTCAAAGTGGATTTGAAGGCTATTATTTTAGATTTACCTTAGCTAGAGGTGCTAACATTGCTATCATAGTCTCAAATTCTCTTACATGAGTTATAGGGTCTCCATTGATTATTCCCATAAAGATGGGTAGTAAGTGTGAATTTTAACTTTCATGTTTCTTCTTGGAGAAAAAACTAATGGTCCTTGGGGGATTGTTGATGTCCTTTGATTTAATAATCCCTCTAAATTCTATCCCTAATAAGCTTGTCCAAATGGAATATTAGAACCTATGCTTCAAAAAGAAAGAGGAATTAAGCTATGTGAAATTGGAGAAGGTGTATGATGTGAAGGATACCCAATTATAAAGGTAGTAGCCAAGGTTGAGGTTACAATGGGACTTAGTATTGAAATAGAGATGGCTATTGAAGTAATAGGAGTTTGAACACTTAATATTCTTACCAATTGAGTAGTTTCTTCCATAATGAATGATGAGTGGCGAGGTACCCCTACACTCAACCATACGAAACGAGCGTCGCACGCGCGATCCGGTCGAACTCCGCAGATGGACTAGTTGTGGCATCCAGATAGTTAGCATGAGGTCGCAGTTCGCTGTCTTCCCATCTAGACTAGTTTTGCATATGTCACGTATGGTTTAGTCTAGATGAGGTGTATGATGTGTCCTAATTCTACGAGCAATCTAAGCTAAGTAAGAGAGAAAGGGTAAGAAAATCTAATCTAGCCTAAGTGCGACGAGCAACCGATTCCTTGATCAACCGTACACATCTTGGACTTCGTGCACGACTGCCACTGGGACTACCAAGCATAGGCCTAGGTACGCCACCAGGATTACCAAGCGCAGATCCCAAATACGCCACTGGGTTACCAAGCGTAGATCCCCCTAGCTACACCACTGGGCTACCAAGCAGTCACACTTAAATGCTCGTAATCAAGTCGTACTCGTTCCACTTCTAGGAGTTTAAGGGCGAGAAACTACTCGCGATGAGCAACCAATTTCGTAACTAGCCGTACACACCCGTAGATGCTCGTAGTCAAGTCGTACTTACACCGCGCTATGAAAGCAATAAATAACATGAAATAAATAACAATAAATAAACTAAGTGAATGCTGCAATGATGAAGTAATCTCGATCTTTATTGCCGGTCATGTGCATGTCCAAGTACGGCACACTTGAATAAAGACACCGTACAATTACTTTCACCACACTGCGGGCAGACATGGGAAAAATTCTAACTTTGGAGGGATCAAACTGCCAGAGCTTCGCTACACTAAAACTGGGATCCCCAAACAAGGGAGAGCCGCCTCTTATTTATAGACATGGTGGCAGACTACGATATCGCGTACGTGATATCGTAGGGAAGGACGCGATATAGCGTACGCGATATCGCGGGGGATGCGATATCGCGTCGGCTGCGATATCGCATACGCGATATCGCGGCCGACGTAAACCACGTCTCATCAATGAACATGTTACTCAATATTTGACTAAGGTTGAGATTTTGAGAACCTACAGCTGTGGCTAGATTTGTGGTTTGCATTATAATGTTTAATATATTAAAGAGAGGATTATAAATTGTGGAAAATGAAAATTGTGTTTCTGATTCATTTTGGTTAAACATGTCAGTTGGGTTTAAAGACCAAGAACTTAGAATGGAAATTTAATAAGTTCCCTAATTCTAACAACTAAAACAACCAAAACCACACATAAATTTACATGGTTTCCCAACCTGGGTATGTCCACACTTAGAGGGTAGAATCCTTGCCCACCTTTGGACCTTGTTATTTCAAAACATTATTTAAAATACATCATAACCTGTACAATGTTTGAGTTCCACTTGGATTGTTTTGTCGCTAACACTCAACTCTGCAAGATCCCAACAAGCTCAAAATGTGGTTTCAAGGATTCCACAATCGTTACAAAGATATAAGATTCAACTGGAGTGTTTTCATGCTAGGAACACACTCAACCCCACAAGGTCCCAACAAGCTTACAATATGTCTTCTTGCAAGAAGCACATCAACCCCGCAGGCCTACAAAGAAAGAAAAAGAATCAAGGAGAGAGTGTAACTAACTTTACAAATTCCTTGTACATAGGCACACATACAACAATTCACAAATGATGGAGATAATGAGGAACAAAGCCAATTCACTTCATGTTGATAATGATAGATATTTTAATAAAGATTGCTTTTATGTTTTTAAAGAATTCCACATTTTTTATAGCCTTTTACTTTCAAAAATCTCCTCAAAATTCATGCAACAACTAGGAAATAGCTAGTTGGGATGTCCCATTCATGCTTGGAATGAATATTTATAAATAGCCTTCTTTCAAGTGGGACATCCCACTAATAATTGGAACATCTAACTTGGGGCATCCCAACAGCAATTGGGATGTCTGCCATCAATTTAGAACATCTGACCTACAACTGCACTTTGAACTTTTGAACATTCCTCTAACATTTGGGATGTTTGGATAGATCTCAAAATACCTTCTTTTGGCTTGTAAACTTAATTTTGTAATTGAGACATTTTATCATCTCAAATCAACATCCCAACTCTCATTTTTTTCATCCTAGCTCTCATTTTGTCATTCCAATCCTCATCTTGATAACTCAACTCTCATTGTGGTGTCATGAAGCTCTTATCTCAATCATCATGAAGACCTTGTCTTTACAATAATAAGTTGTTGTCCCAATCTTTTCTTCTAGTTCTTTCTTAGTCCTATAAGACCACAAACATATTTTCACATTCTCCAATTTCTAAGATTTTGACATACCAAAAGGTCAACAATCTTGTCCTTTTTTGTGTTAAAAACTTAAGAAAATGAGTTAGCATAATTCATAATATCATATGATTAAGAAATTCAAAGGCACACACATTTGTAAATATATATCTAGCTAAGAATGACAAAGAGATGAATAGCCATTAATGAGTACACATCCTTCAACATAGGCTTTAAAGGGCTAAAAAAATATCCTATTAAGATCTCCCCAAACTTATAAAGCACATCACATAAACCATAAATCATTTAAACACAAGCGGACATAATTAGATCCTTTCAAATGAGAATCTATAATATTTCTATTTAGGACCAAAGGTTGATCAATGAAGATCAAGTATTCTATCTTTGAAATAATGAACCATAGACCATTAGTAACAAAATCATTATTTACTATATAGGCCAAAATTTATGATTATGAAGACTATTTCCATAATAAAAGCCAAGTCTTTACAACTAGCTTTCACCATATATCCAATACACATATCTTCTAAATTAACATCTTCTTCCCCATTTTTGGACATCATCAAAAAGTTACCACAAGGAGAGAGGAACAGCACATGTCACTTTGAAGACCTTAGATCCAAAAATCATGAGAATGATCAAGGCTACACAACTGATCATATTGAAGATCTAAAAATAATTAATATTCTTAACATGATTCCATAAGGTAGTTTTATGCGACCATGTCAATATCAAGTGCTTAAACCAATAAAGGTAATCTTTAGGTAAAAGATCCAAAAAACATTTGACCAAAATTAGCTTACATTTTTACCTTAGAAACTTTACAAGCTATAAATATGAATAAACTTTTTCTTGCTCATTTTTTGGTGCTAGAATTGGAAGTCTTGCAACTTAAGTATCTTTTAGTGAGAATTATAAAGACTCCCCCTACACTAGTGGCCTAAAGGATAATGACTGTTGATTCGGCACAAGTTCCCCTTGCATATGTGCTTTCCAAAATTTGCAATGTATCTACTACTAGAAATTCCTTCCTTTGGTCACCTTGCCTTTGTAGATATGCATTTTTGAAACCCATCAAATTTTGCAACATATCTATAATATTGTATCAAGATCAAGTATGGAGACTTTTGGAAATTAGAGTCTTCCATTAATAGTATCTATGATAAAATATATTTTCCAAAATTTTCAATGTAGATACCAGCACAATAATTTTCCTTTGGATGTTCAACAAAGAACTTCTTATTAATGAATAATCGTCAAGACCCTTGGACTACTTGAAACCATTATATACTAGTTAAGGGCCGAAAAATTGATTTTCCAATATCCAATAAAAAATTTTCAAAACATATTGCAACCTAGCAATAAGCATAATATCTACATCATATGAGTTGTATCAAAAGGTATATATGTTCTAACACTAGTGAGGTAATGCAAACTTACTAGATCCTACCTTGTGAATTTTTGTACCTTGATCCTCCCTTAAGATAATTCTCATCAATATCCATTAAAATTTTGATGGTCATATGCTTTTATCTGTAGCTCAACATCTTGCATGATCAAGTAAGATTTTCTTTCGATAACCATGGATTTCCAAGAGCATCCATTCAATGAATTTCCTATCTACTAACATTTATAAAAATAAACTAATCTACACTAAGACTAGCAAGGGAAGAAATAAAGACTTACCCTTACTTACCTTGCTTGCTTTCTAGTATGAACATGATTAATGGAGTTTGAGATGGGGTCCTCCATCATAGAGTACCTCCTTAGCATGCAACTGTTCCTTACCTTTTCTTTCACTACCATCTTTGTTTAAATCTCCAAACTCTTGTGAGGTTGCTACCCTGTCATGTTCATGTTCTCCAAAATGAGAGGGTCAATAATTCTTGCTAGTTATGGGTATTGATCCTTTAATTTCATTAGAGATCATTTCTTCCTCGCATTCATTTGTTCTTATAGATTTTATACTTTGCAAGATACACTTACTAGACTCCCCTTGACAAGATCAAGTAGCAATGTTATTTTGCCCTATAGATGGTTGATAATAAGTTTGTTCATGTCCATGTACTTTATAGCAAAAATATAGGGTATCTCTAATTTGGGTAGGATTATCAAATCTGGTCTTGTTTCTCCTTTTAGATAATACCATGCTTGTACAAGTGTCCTATTGAAAAGACTCCTCTAGATCTTGGTCATTGTGCTAATTTTGAGGCACTTCCTAATTTTTGCTAGTTCCTACTTCCTATGTATCTCTACACTTCTACTCATATAAATTGGTTAGTAATTCAACCTCAACCTTTATGTTTGAGACTTTTCTTTTTAGAGTGGAGCATATAGTATAGATTTCATAAATTTCATTTTTTCTACACATGATTTTTCTTGATTTTTTAAGTAAATAATGTCGAGTAATAATTTCTTCACAAAATTCACTATACCTCTTGTCAATTTTACCTTTATATTCTTCAACGACTTCTGTAGAATTTTCATGTGTAAGAGCCATGAATATAAGATGTGAATTTTTTGTGGTGTCATCTGCTCCTCCTCACTTTGTTCATCATCCCAAATGGTATAGAAAATTTTCTTTTTTTGTATCAACTTCAAATTGGTCCTTCTTTGGAAACCTACCAACACTTGGACATTTGGAGGCCACATTCATCAAGATTTAAAATTTTAAAATTATTACCTCTTTCCTTACCTTTGGTGCTAAATTGATTGAAGCTTTTCCCTTTTCTTGCAAGTAATCTTTGCACTCTTCTTGATAAGAGATCCAATTCATCTTCTTGTTCACTTCATGTTCAAATGACTCCTTCTCCTTTGATGAACTCTTCAAGGCAATGGGATTTTCCTTAATTGAACCTTTGCTTATGAGATTCATTTCATATGCTATGAGTGAATGTTGTAGCTATTTAAATTTTAGGACTGAAAAATCCATGATTTTCTCCATGGTTGTTACCTTGGGTCTAAATTTATGTTGTAACATCCTTATCATTTTGATGATCACATTTCTTTTAGGGAAATCTTTTTCCATTTCATGAATGGCTACAACCAAATCATTAGCTCTAGAGAAATAACCTTTTATTTTCTCTTCCTATTTCATTTTGAGTTTATCATACTCACTTTGTAACACTAGAAGTTTTGACTATTTGACAATAGATGTACCTTCATATGTTGCTTCTAGCATTTTCCAAATTTCTATAATAGTTCTCACCCAACTACTCTATTAAATTTAGATTTACTCAAAGCACAATAAATACAATTCTTTTCTTTTCAATCAAACATGAGCTTATCTTTTTTAGCTTGTGTCCATTTGCTTCTTGGCTTGGTAGCTCTAGTGCTGTTGTTGAAGGGCAGTATGTAACCTTCAAGAATAGACTCCTAGAATTCAAACTCCATGGATTCAAAGAATCATTGCATTCTAGCCTTCTATTATACAAAGTCAACCCCATTAAACATATGTGGTTTGGTGTAGATGCCCCTTTCATTATTCACTCTTGATATTCTAAGTTCTAAAATTGAGAGTACTGGGCTTCAATACCACTTGAGGACCAAGAACTTAGATGGGGGGTTAAATAAGTTTCCTAATTCTACCAACTAAGACAACCAAAACCACACATAAATCTACATGGTTTCCAACTTGGTTACATCAACATTTGAAGGGAAGAATCTTTGCACACCTCCAAATTTTATTCCTTCAAAAAGTGATTTAAAGGAGGATACCATAACCTTTATAATGTTTTAGCTTCCCTTGGAGTATTTTTTCACTACAAAAATACTAAACCCCACAAGGTTCCAACAAGCTCAAAATGTGGTTTCAAGGATCCCACAACCTTTACAAAGATGTAAGCTCTACTTAGAGGGTTTTCATGCTTAAAACACACTCAACCCTACAAGGTCGTAATAAGCTTACAAGATATCTTCTCACAAGAATCATATCAATCCTGCAGGGCTACAAAGAGAGAAAAATAATCAAGGAGAGAGTGTAATTAACTTTACAAATTTGTTTTACTTAGGCACACATACAAAAACTCACAACAATTCACAAATGATGAAGACAATGAGGAACAAAGCCAATTTATTTAATGTAAACAATGATAGATATTATAATGAATAGTGCTTGTACGTTTCCTAGAATTTTGCTTTGTTTTATAGCCTTTACTTTCCAAAAACTCCTTGGAATTTATGCAACTACTAGGAAAAAACTACCTAGGATATCCCATTTGTGCTTGAGATCTCTATCTACAAATAATCTTCATTTAGGTGGGACATCCCACCAAAAATTAGGACATCCTAGCATCAATTGGGACATCTGTATTAATTTGGGATGTCTAACCTACAACTATACTTTGAACTCTTGAACATTCTAACATTTGGGATGTCTTAGCAAATCTCAAAACATCTTGTTTTGGCTTGTAGACTTCATTTTCTAATCAAGAATTTGTGTCACCTCAAATCGGCATCCCAACTCTTGTTTTGTCATCCCAGCTCTCGTCTTGACAACTCAACTCTAATTTTCATGCCATGAAGCTCTTGTCTTCATCATCATAAAGATCATGTCTTTACACCAATAAGCTCTTATCTCTATCTTATCATCTAGTTCTTTCTTACCCCTACAATACCACAAACATATTTCCACATTCTCTAATTTTGACATATCTTACTGGTTGAAATTCTTTATTTGTAAAAGGGGATGGATGAAATAGGAATTTATTTTATAGAATTAGGTGGTCCTTGTTCCTCTTGAGGTTGCTTCAAATTAGTTCGAGTATGTTTATAATAACTTGTGGTATTCCTAGGAGGTTAAATTTGTGTTTGATTTTTTGTGTTGCTTATTTGATTTCATTTATTAAACACACTCTTCCTTGGCATATTCATGGGCAATTAATCCTAAGAATTTGCAAATTAACTTAATTTTTCCCATAATTACTACCTTAATTGTAATTTTTTATAACTTTCCTCAATTTTGGAAACTAAGAGAATTGATTCTTGTGACTGTATTTTTCTTATTTTTAGTATTTTTATTTTTCTTCTTACAAGTAAAACAATTAAAGAAGATCATTTCCAATACTACCAAATAAAATAATGCAAATGAAATGGAAAGAATGTGTACCTTTTTAGAAAATTTAATTCAAGTTCTGAAAAGAAATCTAAAAAACATACTGAACCCTTGATGATGATTAACTTTGCCAACCTCCCTGGAAATAGCACCGAATTGATGAAACAACCAAAGTTCCAAGCCCAGATTACTCTTGTTGTAGAAGTTTTACCTCTTCTATGACCAACCCATGAGTCATATCCATAGAGGAATGTCCAAAGCCAATGAAATAATCAAGACAAAATAATTATAATCAAATCCCACACTTAAGACTGTCACTTATAATCAAAATCAAGAATCATCATCCTAACTTCTAATCTTAATTTCAAAATTGAGGATTAATGATTAAATCAAATTGAAATCATGAAGTACAAACATGGATTGTGAAGGTCATAAGGGGAGTATCACCCAATCTATGATCATGCCTTGTTTTTTCCACAATGCATCAACCTCAATAGCCCACTAATGAACTCTAATGATCTTTAGTTGCCACAAGGCTCAACGGATCTTCACTTTAACAATGGTTCAAAGAAAATTAAAAATTGGATTTCAACTTAACATTGATTCTTCTAGGTATTGACTTCCCTTATTAGAGTAATGTTCTCCCATTTCTACTAGAAGAGCTTATATTATAATTAGGAAAAATCCATAAAATAGTTATATTAATATTATCAAGCGAATCGATAAGGAACAATATAGTTCTACAATGGTATCAAACTATATCGTGCTAGTGGTATCCTACGATCATCAATTAATATTGTGTTTGCAATGTAGATTGATATCTCAATTCCATGATGATGTGCAGCTCCTTTTGTTTAATGTTATCAATCTTCATTGCGAATGCTATAAAAATCGATATAATTTTGGGTTGATCCTAGTTATCTAATCGAGGTGGATCGACATGGTTCTAGAATATGTCAAAATTCAATATCTTAATCAATGTCTTATCAAAAGCCATCAATCCTACTGAATCCTATGATAATAGAGACTCAATAGGGTAATTAGTCCTTATCACTTAGCATCAAAGAAATTGATGCACTTTGATATAGTTGAATAAATAAAAAATAAACATTAAATAGTTTTTAATACAAAAACCAAAGCATTTAGGGGTTCAATAATGGTACAAAGTGGATAGAGGCTACTACAATCATTGATTACACTACAACTATAGCTACTAAGTTCATTGAGCAACTATTGTTTAAAAGGTTTGATGTGACATGTGTACTAATTTCTGACAATGGGGCTTCCTTCATAGGTGCTATATTTAATAGGTTAATGTAACACTTAGTAATTAATCATAAACTTACTACATCTTATTATCCCTAAGCCAACAAATCATCCAAGATGACATCTAAGAAGATCACTAGAATTCTCATGCGAATAATTAGCAAATATAGGAATGATTGAAGCACTAAACTAAATGATTCCTTTTTAGCATATCACTCAATGTGAAAGCTTCCTATGGGCTACTCTCCTTATTAACTAATGTATATGAAAATGCCAAAATTGCCAATCCAAATAGAATATCATATGCCTACCACCATTTGTAACCATGACTTAGATATCACTCTTGCACAAAAGAAAGATTAACAAACCTCAAATTCCAAATGAAAATAGGATGATAGTACTAATTCATAATAAATTTTACAAAGTCTATAACAATCAAAGGTATGATATCAAGATTAGGCACCTAGAGCTGAAACCGGCGAACAAGGTTCTATATTATAATCCTAGTTATATGTCATAATATACAAAGTTTCAACCACTTTGATATAGACCGTACATTTTGCATGCTATTCATCAATCTATCTCCTAAAAATTTACAATCCTACCAATTCATAGATATTGAATTTAATCAACATCCAATAAGTAAAATTGTATAGGAAATCCCATGAAGCCATAACCACCTCATTATCCAATGCAACCATTGCCCGTTCCATCTTCCATACTCTTATTAAATATAATTCATGAGGTATATTTCCATTTTCATTAATAATTATGGATGAATTTTAATTTTTGTGTTTTATATTTTTAATCTACATTTCTAATTTTTTTAATTTTCTCTTTCTTTAAATTGTTCCTTTCTTAAGACATTTTAAATTTCTTGGTATTTTGTAATTTCTTTATAATTTTTTATTTTTTATTATGTCTTTTATTTTATTTCTTTACAAAATTATTCTCGTTTTATTAATCTCTTTTGTCATCATGATGCAAGAATTACAACACCTAGTTAGAACGTTGTTCTATGTTATCCAACTATTGATGAAATAATTACACATGATAGTGAAACCACATCATCCATCCTTTCATTTCCATGTAATAAGAGGTTCTTTTCATGGAAATAATGTGGTCTCAAATACATTAAAAACTATAATGAACTCATGACCGCTATGCCTAGAAGGAAGTAGGAGGAACTAAGAGGGTATAGATAAGGATGTGATATCAAGGGAATCTACTATTTCTTTGGAACTTCACCTACATTTCTACATCATCAGTCTTATTTGCATTATTATTGAGGAAGTAATATTTAAAATGTTCATGACCACTTTCTATATCACTAGAAAACCATGTAATCCATGTTTGAAGATAAGCCTCTAACAAGATGAAAATAATTAATTAATTCTCCTAAAGACATTCTTGGGATGCCATTGGAAGTGTCACACCCTAAAATTAACCATAGATAAATTTATATGATCACTTAAGGAGCATAATTAAATTCCATATATTCCATATAAAAAACTTAAAGTCTAAAACTAAATCATTGGATATCCTTAAATCACCAAGGATGAACCTTAATAACCGATTAGCATACTTGAGCAAACCATGGAAAATATATCACTTAATAAAATTATTATAATAATATGCCAACATCATAAGCATAATTCCTTGTAATACAAGTTATAAGAGATATAAGATAACAACATAAGCTATTTCTATAAATTCATGACATGGCTCCAAGATACAACAATGCTTGAATCTGTCATTGCAAAGCATCCTTAATTACCAATGCTCCTATAGCACACTATGATCTAGCATTTACAATGTCTCTACGAATATTCATCTAAGTCTCTTAACTAATGTGTGCATGACACACATGCAGGAAGGATTAAAACACCTTCATAATAGAGGAAATCACCTTGATGCCTCCTTGAATAAGTTGGAAGCTAGCGTCCATGCTAAAAAATACATTGTTAGAACCAATAGTGAGTACCAATTAACCAAATTATTAATCAAATCATTAACATTATAATTAATGCAATAATCTATCATTAACCATAATTTTCCTGCCTATGGATTTTACAATGAGGTTTCTAGCATTAGACGTTTGAAAGAACTATAAGGACAATACCAACTTAACTAGCCACCAAGGACTATTTGGTGTAATACATCACCTATTTAGACCAACTTTCATGTAAAATAAGAACTATTGGGGAGAACCATCATCCATGTTCAAATCAACTGTTAGATTACATTATAACTATCATCAACCCTATAGTTTTTCTACATCCTGTCTTCTCACCACCACTCTAAAATTAGATTTGATACTAACTACATGGTAATCACTAGCAACTTGGGTTAAGTATCATTTTGTACCGTCCACAATGTTAGCTAATTACCTAACTAGCCATTCTGATATCAATTATCTTTGCTACAAATCCTTCTTGATGCATCCTATTCATTATTCTTGAGCTTTCTAACACATTGAATGTACACATGCATGTCTACAATGTTTGTTCACCATCATCATCTAAAACCACTATTTTCATCAAATGTTATCCTAATCACACCACACTAAAATATAGGCAAGAATATCTCCATGACTTTTGTCACAACTCCTAACACTATCACAACCTTAGATTGTAATATTTGGAGAAATCATATTCATTGCCACCACCAAAATATGATAATACAATATGCCAAAAGAGCAGGAAATACAAAAATGTCAAAATAGTGCAAATATCATCAAATCAGGGTTATATTGACAACACCATGTGATTAAATCAACAATACAAACCATCACAAAAAGATATCATGTTTAAGAAGGTAAGCTACATATTAAAATTGACAAAATCAAGAATATTTTCTCTATCTTGGAAGATCAATTGAGATCTAAGCTTCATCAAGAAAGAACAAGTTTAGATCTAGAAACCTCCAAGAGATTCACCAAGCATAGCCACAAGCATAAGCACACAAGAGAGAGATGCACAATTGATGTCAAGAGAGCCACCAATGCCAAGTATTTATAGATACAAGGAGTGTTTTGGAAATTCTAAGAATAAAGAATTAATAATTTATTTTTCTCAAAATTGGGTCACATGTCCACAAAAAGGATCTCATGATCAACCAATGGATTAAAAACACTAAGAAAATACTAGAATAAGCCCACATGTCTAAGAATAGGTTCCAAGATAAAGTAAAAGAATAAGTGGGATAAACCCTAATATCTATTGAACATGTATTATAATTATATTCTTACATTGTTCCAAAATTGAGTAACATAAAACTATAAATTAGATAAAATATAATAAACATTAATAAAATGCCAACAACAAGCCACCATCAACCTTCCAACTTGTCCTTCATAAGAGGTACCAAGCATTGGTAAATGCCAAGAAACAATAATCAAGAGAATAAATACACAAAATTATAATATTTTCAAATATGTAATAAAAATAAGGTCCAAGCCTCAAAACTTAAGAAGCATAATATCAAAACATAATAAAATAGGAAATCTTACCAAGAGTTCTAGACATTAAGCTTATAAGCAAATATACCATGATGGATAAAAATGCCAAAGCATGTAAACAAGAATTCAAAGATTTAAACTTCAAGATGCACAATCATAAGCATAAGCATAAGAGATACATTAGAATTCACTAACATAAAGTACTAGTAAAATACAATATATTATTAACATAATATATTAAACATATCCTTATGCTTAAGAACCAAGCTTAAGAAATAAATAACAATCTAAGATCAACACCAAGGTGTTAGAGGAATGGTATGTGACTCATGTACAAAGGTAGGCTACTTCCAATAATTTTGTGACCTACTAAACTAGTTCCACCATATGACTAAAAAGGCATGTGATTCACGTCAAGATGCTCCTCTTATGAAATTAACATTAATCTTGTGATTAGAAGGGTATGTGATTCATGCACCACTAACCAATGATCTAAGGTTCACAAACTTCTACAATGCTAATTAATTTATTAATTTAATATTCTCCACACTTTATTTTCTTACTTTTATTATTAGATTGGTCATGTGTTCATGCAGTGGTTAGCTGCTCTCATGGTGATGGTCCCAAGAATGATGTAATGCAATGGTACTAGTAATAGATGGACTTGGTTTGGAATCAGCTATAGGTATCATGGTCATTTTAACCACACCTTACATGTGGGAACCACTATGACCATGGTAAGATACCTCATATCTTATTTATTCTATTCTTGTTAAATTCATATCACCTCATTGGCATTATGGAATTATGATATCAAGGGTTGTGTGTAACATAGTATAGGCTTACTAGCCTAAGGAAAATGTGTGATGGTTTGGATATGATCATGATTGATATTTAACCCCTAAGATGCTCATGGACATCTCTACAGGTGGTTATGCAAGGGAAACATGGGCAAGAGCCTACTTTGGAAAGGTTTTACTTACATACATGTAATAACCCCATCTTAGATACCCCTTATCATTTGATATATTTGTGATTTGAACCTTTAATAGTTTGTTGTGAAGCCTATGTCTTATTTTCAAAACCTTTTTCTAATTTGAATATGCTTGTATATTGTATTAGTTTAGCTTTATATCTTGTAATTTCATTTTAGATGCTTTTGGTATTTTTAATGTATTTTTATCTTTTTCTTTTATTTTAATTTTTAGTATTCTATTTTTGTTAATTTGATATTTTCATATTAACCCTTTGTTGGAATTTTGAGTTAGCAAGTATTAGGTACCAAATGGGTCATTGGCACATGAGGTACTACATCGACTTTGTGGTATTCTTTATTATGATATGTTGGAGTCCTTTCTATCTGTTAGTAAAATTATTTTTCTAATAGAATTTACTTTTATTTTTATTTTTATTTTAGCTTATGTTTCTAGAGAGTCTTATGATAGTACCTTAGTTAGTTATATTAGATCTTAGAACTTGATATTAGATTTGAGCATAGACATAGTTGTTAGCTAATTCATAAAGGGTACCTATGAGGCCATTGTTGGATACAAGCCTATGTTAGAATATTATTTTTTATTAATTTTAGAAATTTATTTTATTTTTATTTTCTTTTTAATCTTATTTTTCCTAATAGAATTTTCCTTTTTGCCCAACCATGCCATACCCTTAAGCAAAAATACTTGGCAACCTTTCTATTAGAAATTATCCAATTCCATCGCTAATATTTCAAAGATAGAACCAAAAAGGGAGACCCTACTAGTTTGGAAAGAAGCTAGATTTACATTTTTTTCTATTATCTTGAACCTTGAAAGTACATTTCAATTATTATGATCTTCAATTTTTCCTAGGATTTGGAGCTTGTTTGGGAGATTTTAATCACATGAAGTTTCTAGTTACCACACTATTAGGTAGGAAAAATTTCATGATTTTCTCTTAATTATGGGTTTTTGATGCTTTGATTTTGACTCTATTTCAATTCTGCTAAAGTTTTAGACCATAGAATTAGGATTTTGAATTGTAATTTGCATTTTTGATTCCTAAGACGACTCCAAACAATGATAACCTAGAAGAACAAAATACTTAATTCATTGGTGTAGACCCCATGAACACATTCCTAGTCCATCACAATCTTATCAAAAGGTTGCAATGAAGATCATGATGAATTCTAACATCATTTTCAAATGTCACGTGTTAATGCAAGCAATTTTTTTAAAAGTGACATCTACTTGTCAAATCCTAAAAATTATGAAAATGGCCAAAAACATAGTTTTCAAGGCTTCTTTGAATGCCTAAAAGTCTAAAAATAGCAACTAATCACATTTTAGAATATTAGAAGCTTAGAACGACCTTTAAGATTGTTAGTTTCTCCTTAAGTATTCTTTTGTAATTTCAATCATCCCTTTTGAACCATAGTTTTCAGTTTTTAGCAATTTAGATCCCTACTTGACAATAACCTCTATTGGTCTAAATCCTTTCTTTGGCTTCGTTAAATGGTTTTGATTCATTTCCCTACCAGCCAAGGCTATGTTTGAATATATATATATATGGACTTTTGGTTAGTAATGCTAATGTAAGTTAACTTTCTTAGTGGATACTATAACATTTTTGCAATGCTTACATGTTAAGCTTCTTAGTAAAAGGCTGGACACTTATGTAGGTTGCCTTTCTTGGTAAGTTTTATATTTATTTTTGCGGCACTTGTGTGAGTTTCCTTTCTTGGTGAGCCAAATATTAATGCTAGTTATCTTTCTTGATAAGTATCACTCATTTAGTTTTGGTTTTGTTTAGGTTTTATAGGTAGTGGTAGAACCTTTCAGTTATTTTTGCATTTTGATAATTATTTTGAAATTTGTTCACTTTATTATTTTTTTTACTTTTCGCATGTTTATGTGTTTTGCTGCTAACTTTTTACATGCAACTATCCGTGTAAATGACTATTTAACTATGTGATGCCTCTTCACAAAACTCATAAAGGAGTATTTGTAGTTTGTTTTTCCTACTTAATTTTAGGACTTACTTTTTATTTATTTTTGCACATTCTAGGTGATTCAATTAGTAGCGGTGAAGCAAATTTAGAAGAAGGAGCTGATTCTTAAGACATTATTTTTAATGCATTTTTAGTTTTAGCTATTAAGTTATGAATTTGTATGCTTTCTTCTAGTTGTGATGTTTAGCTGGTATTTGATATTATGTATTGCCTATTAATTGGTTATGAGGATTTGTATTTGCCTTTCTTTGGTGTAGCCCTAACTTTATAATTGATATTTATTTCTATAGCATTAAATATTTTTATTCAAATTTATGCATTATTTTATTAGTGTTATAGATCATTACTTTTATATGTTTTTTCATTAATCTTAATATTTTGTATAATTATTCTATTGTTTCTCTAGTATATTCTTATTCTTATTTCTAGCATCGAATTGTTTTTATTAGTGAATAGGTTAGATTCGTATGCATGGGGCTATTGTCAATGTATTCTACGTTTTTCTTTTCTTTGATCGTGTGTTTTTTGCCCCTACTTTTTGTTTGTATGGATACATGCTATTTTTTCTATCACATTTTATTTGGAATCCTACAATTTTCACAAGTTGCATTTTTTTTTTTTAGTACATAATAACTTTGTAGCCTAAGCCTGGTTACCAAGGTATTATAATACTCATTGTCAATCATAACTATAAATCAACCTGATACCTTTTAGCTTGCTCAAGAGCATCAAAGATAGCTTTCCTAATTTTCATGCATTTTTGTGGACCAATTTCTAACAATTTTTAATTGAATTTTCACTCTTTTTCCATAATTTTACTATTTGTTAGCATTGATGAGTTAATTTTTGTGATTTTTATATTTTAGAAATGTCTGTGGAATCTATGTCTTAACTTGGTAGATCCTAGAAGGATTTAGAAACTTGGAAAATTTAATTCAATGATTAGAAACCTCAAAAATACAATGAAAAACTATAGTTTTTGAAGGTTGCAACATCACATTGTAGGCTTTCTATGGAGGATGAGACATTGCAATTATGATTTTGCAATCACAAAAACTATAAATACTTGCATCCTCTCTTCCATTTTCCATCATTATGAGCCAAATGAAATGGTATTTTTTTTATCATTATGGTATCCCAAAGACTTCTGAAAATGATATGTAGTGTGTCTAATCTCCAATTTCATTTATTCAAACAATATTGTACTCCTAGAGCTCCAAATGACATGGACGTGCCTAAGAGCCACAACCATAGCAACTACAAGTTAAGCAACTTGCACCTGAAGAACCAGAGGTCCAATTAATGCAACATGTGTGGTCACAACCATCAACAACCATCAATTCAACAAGAGGTACCTTCCTAGGATTTGAAGTTCACTCTCATAAATAAACGTGCAGAAGTAATTAGAGAGAACAATGTGGTAGGAAATGTACATCCAAAGCTAAACTTTATCATCTTCTTGAAGCTTGTACCACCATAGATCAAAGCACAACTACAAACCCTCCTCTTTGACCTACACTAACCACCAATGGAAAGTGGTATCTTGGAAAATCCTACATCTTCTAGAAGATTAGGTAGTCTTATGTGACCATTAAGATTGGTGATATCACCATCTCTTATTCAGTTCAGACAATCACTAAAACATTAGGCATCCCAAATATGGGGGTTAGGCTTACTAAGGTGTCCACACAATTTAGTTCTAATACCAAGACCGAATGGATTTTACGTGCATATGAAGTGAACTACAAGAAGTATAACTTCTTAATAATGATCAAGAATATTTATTTCAAAATTTTCACATATCACATCAATCCCATGATGGATCTAGATAAGATCACCTTCTTTTGACCCAATCCACTGTAATTCTAAGCATAAATTTTCTTGCTAACTTGGATCCTCCTCTTTTAAGAGATCAAGCATAAGTTTGCAAAGACTAACTCCAATAAGAAAATCCTCCTTTTTTCATGTCACATTTGTAGACTCTACAAGAGGGAAGGGACTACACAGTATACTAACAACATCATGTGTAAAGTACTAATGACTTCATGAAGTAAGATCATGAAGGCTATACTAACTAAGAAGGTACAAGAACCACCATCCACAATAGAAGAAGTAGCAACAAGCACATTAGCAATAGTATTCTCTTCTCAACTAGTCATAACCATTCTTGCAAGAGACACCATATGTGCAAGCCCAAGCATTGCACAAACTAGTGTTGGCACTACTAGTACATAAGCACCTACAGGTGGTTCTAATGTATACTATCCTACTATGAGTTATGTACAAGGGGTTACATGCATCACTAATTGGGAGAGCCAAGAGCTGACAAATATGATATTTACATAGAAAAATAGTGTTCATAAGGTAGTAAAACCACAAACTGGTAAGATTGCTGATGAGTGGCAAGGTACCCCTACACTCAACCATACGAATATGAGTGTTACATGCGTGATCCGGTCGAACTCTGCAGACGGACTAGTTGTGCAATCTAGATAGTTAGCCTTAGAGGTCACAGTTCGTTGTCTTCCCACCTGGACTAGTATTAGCTTTGTCACGTATGGTTTAGTCCAGAGTGAGGTGTATGATAGGTTTCTAATCTAATGCTACTCCTGAAGGCAATGGAAAGTAATATTATCTAAGCTAAGAGAGAAAGGGTAAGAGAGAATCTAAACTAGCCTAAGTGAAATGAGCATCCGTTCCTTGATTATCTGTACACATCTTGGACTTCGTGCACGACTACTACTGGGATTACCAAGTGCAGATCCTAGGTACGATACCGGGTTACCAAGTAGTCATACTTAAATGCTCGTAATCAAGTCATACTCATTCCATGTTTAATAGGAGTTTAAGGGTGAGAGATATTAACTAGGAAAGTAGTAAATAAAAATTAATTCAATGATTAAACTAAGTGAATGCTGCAATGATGAAGTAATCTCGATCTTTATCGCCGGTCATGTGCGTGTCCAAGTACGTCACACTCGAATAAAGGATGTCGTACAATTACAATCACCACACTGCTGGCATACACTGGGAAATAATTCTAACTCTAAGAAGGAAAAACTGCAAGATTTTGGGTAAGGAACTAAGAACTAACTCCTAAAAATCATCTGTCTACCTCTTATTTATAGATGAGGAGACAAGCCGCAATATTGCATATGCGATATCGCGCGCTGGGTTGTGATATTGCAGTCACCCCAAATGACGAATCATCAATTGCTATAACATAGCCTACATATGATTGGCTAGAAATTTCAAGCAATGCAACATCATTTCAAGTCATGTTGAAAAGTGGTGAAGAGGCCAAAATTTGTTATCTTTTCATATCAAGAATAATAAGTGACTATGGAATTGATCACTGTTCATATCAGCAAGGCTTTAAACATTCCTACAACATCTATTCCTAACTTCAATACACAACAAGACATTCAGGTGTTTGTAAAATCAAGTACAAACATTCTTAAAGGCATGACCTTGGACTAGCATCAAGATCCATTAAAAAAATTGCTACAAATAAGAAAAATCATTAAGAATTTCTTCAATAGTCTTGGTAATATCATTGTCCTACAATCTAAGCTAATCAATCTTGATGAGTGGCGAGATACCCCTACAAATACAAGTGTTCTCACGCGCGATCCAGTCGAACTCCGTAGACAGACTAGTTGTGGCACCTAGACAGTTATCCTTAGGTCGCAATTCGCTGTCTTCCCACCTATACTAGTATTAGCTTTGTCACGTATGGTTTAGTCCAAAGTGAGGTGTATGATGTGTTCCTAATTCTAACGCTACTCCTGAAGGCAGTGGAAAGTAATATTAACTACGCTAAGCTAAGAGGGAAAGGGTAAGAGAATCTAATCTAACCTAATGTGCAATGAGCAGCCGTTCCTTGATTATCCATACATATCTTGGACTTCGTGCACAACTACCACTGGGATTACCAAGCACAGGTCCTAGGTACGCCATTGGGTTACCAAGTAGTCACACTTAAATGCTCATAATCAAGTTGTACTCATTCCACGTTACTAGGAGATTAGGGTGAGAGAGACTAATTAGGAAAGCAATAAATAACAATTAATTAAGTAAATAACAAAGTGAATGCTACAATGATGAAGTAATCTCGATCTTTATTGCCGATCATGTGCGTGTCCAAGTACATCACACTCGAATAAAGAATGTCGTACAATTACATTCACCACACTACGGGCAGACACTGGAAAATAATCTATCTCTGGAAGGGGAAAACTGCCAGAGCTTCTCTAAGGAACTAAACTAGATGCCTAAAATTGGGAAAGCAGCCTCTTATTTATAGATTTGGTGGCGCGACGTGATATCGCATACACGATATAGCGTACGATACATCGTGTACACGATATCATAGCCCATGCGATATCACGGTTGTGATATCATAGCCACTGGGATATCATGGTAGTGATATCACAGCCAGCAAATTCATGACTCATCATACCCCCACAACTGAATGAAAACTCGTCCTTGAGTTACAAAGGGAACAAGCTCCATTGATTACACAGTGGATAGGTATGGGATTATTGACTGACTAGAATGGATTCATACCGCAATGTGGAGTCAGAAAAAAATTGAGACACAACACAAAAGAAAATTCTATGATTACAAAATTGGTGGAACTCATGTAGTTCCTAGTGGTGGTGGCTCCTCCATAGGTGTCTTTCCCTTTTTCTTGCTCTCCAGGTCTTAGGACTTGATAGCATTGAAGTATGGCCTGGAGTTTCTCCTCTTGTAAGGCCTTAAGTGCCTTGGCGTGTGTGTAAGTTTGCGCTTTTGCCATAGAGGCATCCCAGTCAACCTTCTCTTTTTCTTCCGCCACCTTTTTAGTCTCTGTCAATAGTTTATTAAGTTGCTTGGTTCTAAAAGTGTCCAGCTGGTTTTGAGCAACCTTTGGCGCTGTATTCGGAAGGTTTAATACTTCCAAAATGGCTTGAACAGAGAAGTTAATAGTCACACCACACTTGTTAACCATGGTGCCTTCTTCTTTATTGTGCAAAAATTGGTACATTTCCCCTAAGTACCAGGCACCGCTTTTAGAAAGGGTATCTCCTACTTCGGCCTGCCCGAACCATACGGTAGGAGGATCTTCTTGATGAATGTTGAATGATTGTTCCTCCTATTCTGCATGTTGTCCAGTAGGATCTTGTCTTCCACCTCTCTGAGATTGTTTGATTGCACCTTGAGCAGGACCTTCCTGTTGTCTGCGTTTCAAGGCCATCTGCAATCACACGGGACCAATTGTTAGTAAGGTTGTTACCAAAGTTAGGTTAATACCTTACTGCTTGCCTTAATAGATTTACTTTATTTCTGTGTGATGTTAATTATTGAAAGAACATGTCCCCGAAAGATTATAGTGTTGAGTCCTCTTTGCTTAAGTGGTTTCCAAATTTAATTTTCTGGTATAGCTAAGGGGATGAAATTGTTTTTGACACATTTTATTCTTAATTTTAGAAATAATTACCCTTAAATATGTCCTTCGAGAGATGATGAATTTCAAAAAATTTATGTGCTATTCGGCATGTGTCCCCTCCCCCACAACTAAGCTAAACACTCCAGGTTCAAGTAGATTCAAACGAAATGAAAATTGAAGTACCAGCGAGTGAGTTATGGATATGAAAGCAAGGGATGCACAATCGTGAGTTGTAGAGAGGAATTTGAAAAACTTCCCCTACGTGAACAGTTGCAAATGATGTTGATTAGCACAGGGGGGTCACGTACATATATTTTCATTAAAGTTAGGGCACTTAGAGAATGTACCAAATTTTTAATTTTGTTTAAAATTAAATGATGGAAACTAAGGACATCTGGACAATTGTTAAGGGGTTCTCGGGTAATTAGATGGTTTTAAAGGCACGAATAATGATATGTGGGTTTTATCAATAAGGACCTTGGGTGATAGAGAAAAAGGCTATGTGATGATTCATAGGGATGTTGAATCGGAGGGATAGTAATAAGGGAAAGAATATCATGAACAATACGCTGAGGGTAATAAATGGTGTGTGTGAGCTGTGTCATAAGTGAAAATTACAAAAGATTACACAAGTGGGTCCTCCCCAAAGTAGGTTCCAACCTATAATGCCCTTGTGTAACCACACTTAAAGTGTCCGTGGGCACTAGAAGGGTTAAATGTAATCCACACTAACTCCACAAAACACACACATGTAAAATCACTGGAATGAGATGAAAATTCTATACTACATGGGACACGAGCTACAATTACACAAATAGTGAGATGAGACGAAGTAGAGAAAGGGATAGTAGAGATTGGGACATGAGGTAACTGACCTAGGGAACAATGAATCCTGCGTGTAAAGCATGATTAATATGCCATTAACCCATCGTTCCAAGATCAAAACCAAGTCCATTCCTCTAATCAGTGACATCGCATTGTTTCATCCTATAATGAACAACTATGAGAGTACCATAACAACAAGGCGTACGATCACTTGGCGCTTTATGCAAGGGAGGAGTGACTTTTGTTTTGTGGCACTTTGTTTTTTTTTTCTTTTCTCTTGTGTTTTTTTTTTCACTTTACTGAATCTAGAGAAGCTGCCAACCTTCAGGCATGGGTGCATGTCTTTCCAGTGGAACCCCCTAGAACAGCATTTGATTTTTGAGTGCCCTTTTGATTACTCTTACTNAATGTCAAGAATATCACTGTACCCTCGAACAGAACCTCTTATTTGTAGAGTGGATGAGTGGGTGTAATGGGCTCACTATTCCAAATAATTGATCACTCATGACTTAATAACATAGAACACACCTCAACCAACGATCCACATGAGTGTTTTATTCGTAGATGAGATTACTTACAAAAATGTAAAAAGACAAAAACACAAAAATATAAAAAGATGAAACAAAAAGTTGAAAAATGAAAAACTGGAAAACAAAAAGTTGTAAAATTAAAGAAAATGAAGAATATTTATTAATCCTACTTGTTATTGAAATGGGGGGTATCCCTCATAGCTAAATGGTTGAGGATGGTAAGGATTAATAAATGACGACTATAATCCTTACTTTTTGAAAGTATTCTAGCTTGGTCATATTTACTCAATCGGGCTTCACACACTTGATTATAATAAGCATAGTGGGGCACTTTATACGATGTAGTTCCCGGATAACAAGTTAACCCACTATGAGATTTGGGACCGTTAGATTGTATGCAAGGATTAATAAATGAAGGTTGAGGATCCTTGCATGTTGGAAATATTGGAACTAGTCCATACTCACCCCATTGGGGTTCACACACTTGATTGTAGTAAACATAATGGGGCAGCTTGTACGATGTAGTTCCTGGATAACGAGTTGACCCACTATGATGTTTGTGACCATTAGATGGTATGCAAAGATTGGGTTGATGCCTCCCATGGTTGTGTTCATTGGGCTGTATGGTTGTTGGAGTGTGAGTTGGTGGCCCTGATGAAGTTACATGAGGCGTTAGGTTCGAAGGTAAGGGTGCACCACAGTGTGGGACTTGTGTTGAGTTGGAAGATGCAGTGGCCTCATAATTGTGTTGTCCCTTCTTACGGCCATGTTTAAAGAAGGGGTGCTTTGGATGTTGAGGAGGCCTCACACTATTGCTGGTAGCAGTAGCACAAGTGTTATTCGTGGGTTGTAGTGGTACAAACACCTTAGGAACAGTTAGTGGCCATGTGGAAGGAGGGAAAGGATGAGAATGTGGAAAGTTAAGAGGAATATAAGGTGCACAAGGTGGTGGTTGTGTTGGAGGCATGGGTTGATAGTATTGTGGAGAATGGTATTGTGGTGAGATAGAGTATGGTGGCCCGAATGGAGAAACAGGATGTTGGACGTGATAAGCATTTGGATTCAGAAAATATGAAGGGTGCCTCCAATCTAAGGGTGGTCTCCCCCACGATTGGGATTTTTGCCACTATGATCGAACACAGTATCTCTGTACGAACTTTGGATGTAACGTGTTTCCCCAATGCTCATGTAAATGTAACAATATTAGGCATTGGCCCTTGGGGTGATCGTATAGGCATATGTTGCATTCATATGTATGATTAGCAGTTGAGCACTTATCCCCTTCATTCTTTTTTTCCGAATGTCTAATGTTTCATCCTACTTCTTGGGTTGTCAAAACTCTATCTCCAATGGTGTTGATAAATTCTCCACACTTTTGATACATCCATTCCAACATCTTACTGATCTTTGCCTTAGCTTCTTCTAACGATTGTTGTATTGGCAAAGATAATGTTTCCACCTTGAGATTGGTTGATTTCTCCTTTGTATGATCAAGGACCTTTGTTGAGTTAATATTTTGGTCCCATTGATGTTTTTCAACACTCTCCCATCTAGCCATTTCTCCTTCTTCTTTTGCTACCCGCTTAATAAGCTCTTGGA
>MNCI01036336.1:830284-844410 GCA_015680685.1 Gnetum montanum | reverse complement strand
TCTTTCTAAGAGATATATCATTAAGTTCTATACAGCGACCTTGTATGATATAACTAATCTAGATAATTAGCATCGTCCCCGGCAATGGTGCCAATGATGAGTGGCGAGATACCCCTACACTCAACCATACAAATACAAGCGTTCTCATGCACGATCCGGTCGAACTCCGCAGACGGACTAGTTGTGGTACCTAGATAGTTATCCTTAGGTCGCAGTTCGCTGTCTTCCCACCTATACTAGTATTAGCTTTGTCACGTATGGTTTAGTCCATAGTGAGGTGTATGATGTGTTCCTAATTCTAACGCTACTCCTGAAGGCAGTGGAAAGTAATATTAACTACGCTAAGCTAGGAGGGAAAGGGTAAGAGAATCTAATCTAGCCTAATGTGTGACGAGGAGCTGTTCCTTGATTATCCGTACACATCTTGGACTTCGTGCACCACTACCACTGGGATTACCAAGTGTAGGTCCTAGGTACGCCACTGGGTTAACAAGTAGTCAAACTTAAATGCTCGTAACCAAGTCGTACTCATTTCACGTTACTAGGAGATTAGGGTGAGAGAGACTAATTAGGAAAGCAATAAATAAAAATTAATTAAATAAATAACAAAGTGAATGCTACAATGATGAAGTAATCTTGATCTTTATTGCCGATCATGTACGTGTCCAAGTACGTCACACTCGAATAAAGGATGTCGTACAATTACATTCACCACACTATGGGCAGACACTGGAAAATAATCTATCTCTGGAAGGGAAAAACTGTCAGAGCTTTGTTAAGGAACTAAACTAGATGCCTAAAATTGGGAAAGCCACTTCTTATTTATAGATTTAGTGACACGACACAATATCGCATACGCAATATCGCTGGAAAAGACACGATATCGCGTATGATACATCGCGTACGCAATATCACGATGGACCCGATATCACAGCTGTGATATCCCGGCTGTGATATCACAGCCACTGGGATATCACGGTTGTGATATCATGGTAGTGATATCACAACCAGCAAATTCATGGCTCATCAAATCTCAAGGGGAATTTGGTATTGTCTGAAGCCTGATGATAGCAAGCTAAACTAGATGCTAAGAAGCTACAAGAAGAGATCATCCAACTTTATGCCTAGCTTAACAATCCCACATGACATGTGAAACCAAAGCTACTTGGCCAATTTCACACTAATGGATTAAATGTCTGACAACCAAGCAAAAATAAGTAAAAATAGAAAAGAAGATGATAGATAACATGAGATGAGTCTCAGGCGAAAGCTAAGTCACATGCATTAAGAAAGATCTTCATCATGTCACAAGAAGAAATTAGGGGCTTGACCCTAGAAAGTCAAATGTTAGAAGAAGTTCAAGGAATTACTTGAAAACAACCTCTAACACACCCAAGAACAAATTTCCAAGGCCAATTTCAAAATATCAAGCTTGGTCAAAGAGAACTAATCTTTGTTCATGCAAAAGATTGGAATGATCCATTAGTTGATGGCATTGAAGATTTTGTCCTAAAAGAATGAAGCAAAAAGAAATAAAATGATAAAGACCCATTACAAAAAAAAATAGGACTACAAAAATAGATCAATGAGAAGGAAATTAAGGTAGCCAAGGCTAAACTAAAGTTTTCTTCCAACAATCGCTACATGTACAAGTGCATTGGATGTCATCAATGCATTGGATCAGGCAAAGGTCAAAATGAAAAATTTCCAAATTGAAGACCTAACTCATTACCTTGAGCTAACCAACCTTCTATATTTCAATTTGACCATGTTAACCAATAAGCATACCCAAAACCAAAATTTAGAAGTGATTTGCAACCATGTTCTCTCTCTATAAACAAGAGTGCCAACTACATAATCAAACCAAGCAACACCTACAATTTGTCAATGGGGAACTAGAGGTTCTTAATGCCAAATTCACCCATCAAAGAGATGTGATTGGAGTACCTTACCAAACACACGGTGGACTATCATCAGTTAAAGGACCAAGCACTAGTGCTAAAAGCTAAGTGTACTACATTTGCTACTTAGTTTATCTAAGCCAACAAAACATTTTCAAGCCTACCTTGTCCATGAGAAGTCCCAATGATAAAAGAACTAGTCAAGCTTGTTTGGATTGTAGGGAACCCATAGATAAATGAAAAGAGATATTAATCTATCATTTGAAGGTTTAGTATGAAGGGAAAGGAATCAACAAAATAACCACCAAGGAAAGAACCACCACCATTACAAATTATTTGAAGACCTATTATTAATGGAGTTTTGAAGACTTTTTGAAGATCTACAATTTTGTAAATTTTTGTTGTTTGGTCCCATGTTGTGAACTTTTTGTAATGTTAACCACTCAAATAAATTTTGATACAACACTTGCAATTTTATAATGTCAATCAATCATTCAGTTGATGTTAGTCAGTGTCACTCCCACAAATTTTGTAACAAACTCTATACTTTTTTATATGATTTGAGGATGAGCTTTTAGTTGGTCATGGGGGTATGATGAATAATAAAAAATGCATTTATCATCAATTGTAACATCCCATCTACAATGTAATAATCTTGGTTGCTATGTTGCAAATGTTCCCATATCATTAAATGCCTATAAATAAGGTTCTCTAGTTGCATTTATGATATCAGTCAATAACATAGAAATGAAAATTTTTCAATTTGATTTTATAGCTTAAAGAACAATTAACAAGTATTTGTAGCATGGATTTAAATCAATTGTACAAAGCCTTATTTAATTGGAATGTACCTGGACACATTTCATGACTAGTAATAAGATTGAGATTGATTATTCTCCATTGTAACACTTTGACTTAGAATATATTTACTATTTTATGCATTTAATTTCCCTTTTTCTTTATCATCATGATTTACATTTTAATGCATTATAAATATTTGGTGGAATGAGCATCACTTGATCTTGAGTGTACATGTGTATTTGCTTGGTAATCCTAGCAGCTGTATTGCTTGGTTTACCCAATAGCATAATGTTTGGTAATCTTAGCAGTGAATGCACAAGTCTACGATGTGACAAAAGATGGAGGATATGCACTTAGTACCTCTAGCTAGAATAAGATTTATTTTCCATGTTTTAATAATTAGACATTAATTATAATTTTTATGTTTTCACTTAGTTTAGACATTGCTGATACAACATCAACGATCATATGCCTCACCTAGGTTATACCATACAAATATATGAGCCACTACTAGTCTACGTGAGAAGACAACCTGCTTGCTAGTCCATCCACAAATTACAACAGTCTATCACAATGCTTGTAGATCGTATAGTGGAGCATTGGCATATTGCTCATTATATGCAAACAATAGATTTGACCTCATGAACATCTACAAAGGAGTGTGCCTTTGTTAAGAACTAAAACATCTTAGATTTATGAATTTATGCTAATTCACCCGTTTTTTCATGTTTTAACAAAGCACAAACACACTATGATTGATTTTTAGTCATGCTCAATTCTTGAAAGCAAACATAAGAGTAACACAAGTTGTAAGAAGGTCGCATCTTGCTCACACTTAACTATGAGGCACATTAGCCTAACAACCTGTCAAATTTGAACTAAAAAGAAGCTTGAGCATTGGCCACACCCAATTCAAAGCCTACTCATATCCAATTAACACCACCAAAGTAGTTCAAGCTCCATCACACCTATCTGGCATCGAACTCATGTCATGCCCAAGTTGCATCGCTATTGTCATGCCCAAGTTGGATCGCTATTGTGCTAGTGGTCGCACACTTCCCATGGTAACCTCAAGTCATATTTTAGTTATCTATTTTGAAGCCCACCACTTGTTGTCAATCACGGCCTAGTCACATTGTACGTGCAATCCATTTGGAAGACTCCATAACCACTCACAATAGCTTGGTGTCCAAAGAAAAGCATCACCATAACCCAAGAAAACTCATGATGTAAATGTGATAAACTTGCAACCAATGTACATGCAATCCATTTGGAAGACTCCATTACCACTCGTGATAGCTTGGTGTCTAAGGAAATGCATCACCGTAACCCATGAAAACTCATGATGTAAATGTGATAAACTTGTGAGCAATGTATGTGCAATCCATTTGGAAGACTCCATTACCACTGGGGATAGCTTGGTGTCCAAAGAAAAGCATCACCATAACCCAAGAAAACTCATGATGTAAATGTGATAAACTTGTGACCGATGTTCTGGGTGCCCTCTAGCTTTGAAAGACTTATGGGACCCACACATTTTCGATGCATACCTAATAAACACTAGAATAGTTAACCTTAGGGAAAAATGAAAATACAGATGACAAATAATTCATAACATCTATGATTTTAGAATAAAGCTACCTGCTACAATAGAGCATGGTAGATTTTAGTCAAAAACAAATCTTGGTTCATAATTTTTTATAGTGGTTTGCAATTATCTACTATAATTTTTATTAAAATCTCAAAAATTCATAATTACTACCATGTAAAAACTCATCATTCTCTTGCAAATGCAACCTAAATATTTCAATGTGTGGCAAGGATAAGCAATGTCAACTTCATGTATTTTTACCCATTCCTCCTCCATAATCCTTTTCCTTAACATTTTTCTTAACATTTTAATGTGCAACAAGCATAACTAATGTCAACTTCATGTACTCTTAACCATTCCTCCTGCATGATCCTTTTTCTTAACAAATTTTTGTTGGAGTAAATTTGATTATCACCATTTTCTCTTCACCGTTGACAAGCTACCATCAAACTTGTTTTTAACCCAACTTAATTAAAAATTTTGAAAATTATCATATGTACTACATCCCACCTGGGTCCCAGAATATTTGGGGACGCATCCCTGTCTCCAGGACGTCCTGAAAGCCAAATTTTTCACAAGGACACATCCCTATGTAACACTGATTTTTTTAGAAAAAAATACATTGATCCAACAAAGTATATTGCCAACTTACAATGACCCAGCCAACTAAACAAGCAGGCTTAAATTTGTTTACAACGTAGGTTCTCTTCAAGATGACAATCTTCCTTTCAAAGATTAAGAATTTGGATCTCCAGTATAACATATTCCAATTTTTCTGCAAGGATAGTCACATGCATACCCATAGCTACTTATTATGGCAGTATCAATCTTGATCCTATTTAGCAGAAAGGTCACTAGCAGTTCCAGGAAGAAAATTTTGGATAATTCAGCTAACAATTATTCATCTTTGAACAGATTGAATTACTGCAGCTATGGCATGCAAGGAACCGGTAACACATATGATACCATCACTTTCCTTGGTTGAGGATTCTAATAATTTCTTCGCCTGCTTTATTGCACTCTCAAGACATGAAGGCTCATCTGCGACCAAAAGACATGGCTCTGTCGACAAAGGACTTGGTGGCATTTCACTTTTATTCAAAGAGTCATCTGGCAACTTCATGCAATCTTTGAATGCTAAAAAATCATTTGCTTTTTGAGTCCAAATTTCCAATAACACACAAGCTGGTGTTGTCCGAGCATTGCCGCCAGCAACAGTAATTTCACTAAAAATGACTACCTTCGGCCTCGCTCCTGAAGGATCCCAACAAAACAAGTTAAAAATCATATTGTAGGTAAATTTAAATTTAAACAATGTCAGTTACAAACTGTTACCAAATAAATAGAGAAACATGTTTCCACACACGTAGGAGTATATTACACTGAAATGACACAGATTCTGTACATATTTTCAGAGGAGAAAAACATTGATTTCCTATGTGCTATTTAAATGGTTGTCTATGAGGAAAATTTATGTTGCCTCGTTCAGCAGTAAAGTGCTGCTGAATCAAACATGACAGCAATTTATAAACAGTTGTAAAGTATTTATATCCACAAACGATTATGAGATAGTAAATCAATATTTAGAGAGGTGGTAAATTAGTTAAAAGTGCAAAGCTAATTTAGATGCCTGTGGTAGAATTTTTATTTTTGAAGTTAGCACCTAGTTGGGTTTTGCCCCATGAGGGGAAATTCTCAAATGAGGTTGGGATTCCTTATTTTCTGCATTAAGGTACATTAGATGGTTGAACAGGTGTCTTCCTTGGTGTCACTGACAAATTTCATTGCTTTGGTCTTAAACCAGGATATCCCCGTGTATTCATCTGGGTGAACAAACTTCGAAAGAATGTAGTTCGCTGAAGGGCAAGAAAGGCTACAAAATCTCGGTAATTAACCTTGGTTAGTATGGTGAATTACTTTGACGGATGACCTTGGTGGAAGAAGCAAGCATGTACAAACACTTAAATAGTTACCGATGGCAGCCTGGGAAACTGTGTGTTTGCTCTCCTTCTAAAAAGAAACCCTCCAAATTTACATCAGAAATTTCTATTAGTCTTATCATGAATGCGAGTCTCACGCTAGTATAGGACAAGCACGTGCACATCATTTAACCAAGAACATGATGGCGATGGTTTCTGAGATCTATAGAACATTCCTGCAGAATGTCCAAAGATAAGTGTTAACAGTGAAATCAGATGACTATGCCACTTAGGTGATGTGTGAGAGAGGTAACAAAGTTGATGGTGGCCTGCTACCTCCCCCACAGTTTGGGGGCAGTGGAGCCACAAGGAGTTCTCTAGTCCTTGTGTCTTTGGAACCATACAGGAATGGCAGTTCCATGCACTAGAAAAAGGGGGCTGTCAATAACCCCAGTAGGACTTTGCCTAGATGGATTGCATAGTTCAACTCTATGTTAGGGTTTAAGCTAGGTGTGCTATGGGATGTGCTATGGGTTGTGTGCACTCATAAGAGCACGACACCAACTACCAGCATGCAATGATGTATCTGGAGGATTCAACTAGTAGTCCCCATGGTGTCTATGTGAGTGCAGCAAGAGAGTGCTATCCAACTTATATTGTTAGAGTTGTGTGTTTGATGTTTATAAATGCTGCTCAAGTTACATGCTAACACTAACAAGTTGCTTGTTGCCATGTCTTTCAGGTTTGCTGATTGCTTAGGCATATTCCTCTTGAGTTCCATCCCAAATCTGAACCTGTTTGAGAGTCTCACAAGGTGCTGAACATGTTAGGGACAATGTTGTTACAGATGGTATCAAAGCCTCATATCAATTGTCAACTGAAATTCAACCAATAAAGGAGGGTAGAGGATTTTTGGTTTATGAGGTTTCCATTTTCAACTTATAGTAGCCACTCATTCCTATTGTGGGCGGCCTTGTGAGAAGGCCTTTTGGTAAGATGGAGCCAAGTAGACCTAGCGGGATGGTCAAAGACTAGGCCAACCCAGAGGTCAAGACAACTTGGCCAAGATGAGGTCAGATTTCCAAACCTCTGGGAGCATACCAAGGTTGTGGATGAGGCCTTGGCCAGCCCTGTCCCTAATAGTGTGGACTTGATTCACTATGTCCTTGAAAAGATGGACTTGCTGTAGTACAAGTTGGACCTCTACTCAAAGGACCAGGTGAAATTGGCAAAGGCCAAGGTCACCGTCCTAGAGGGCCATTTGGATTGTATGCTAGACCTCTATAAGCACCTCTTTGGATCCTTCCAAGTGGCACAATCAAAGGCATCTTTGGTTGACGACCTAGCAACACAGGTGAAAGTCTTAGAGGATGCCCTAGTTGGGGTGAACCAAGAGGTGTTTGATTTGAAAATTGAAAATGTCATTCTAAAGTCCTCACTAGCAAGATGCCTAGCTCAAGAGCCCATGGCCATGGTCCGAATCAAAAGTAAGAGAACCAAGGTCCTATAATGGCAAGAGAAGCAATGCAAAAATTGACACCTTCTTCCATGATGTGGAGATGTAATTGTCTATTAGGGGCATTCCTATGGCCTAGAAGGTGCCCACTACATCTCAGTACCTAACTAGTAGTGCAAAGCTATGGTGGTTCAACCTTCTTCATGCCCAAGAGAAGGGTACTACTAGTGAGATGGTGGACACATGAGAAAAATTCAAGGTAGCTTTGATCAAACAATTCAGCCTAGGAAACTCAGAATGGGTAGCCAAAACCAAGCTTGAGTCATTGAAACACTCTGGCAGGCTTGAGGACGACATCAATGCCTTCCAAGAGCTGATGTTACTAATTCCCATTATAGGAGATCGGGATTGTTTCTTCAAATTCATGAATGTGTTGCAACCCTAGGCATAGATGGAGCTGCACCGTTGAGAAATTGACACTCTAACTGAGGCCATTGCGGAAATTGGCACCTTTGTTGATTTCAAGGCTACAAAGCCCGATAAGGGTAAACCCGAAAACAAGAAGCAAGGCACATCCTCCTAATCCCAAAAAATGGATGTAGGTTCTACTAAAGGATGAAATGGTTTTAAGCCAAACCAACAAGGAGATCACCCTGCAAGAGGCCCTCCAAGCAACCAAGGCTCCTAGCAAAAGCAAAAGGATTCCAGAAGCAAATGAGAACATGGAAGCAAGAAGCGGCAATTCTTAGGAGGATCCTTCAAGGGGCCAATTCAATGGTTTCTGTGTCATGGCAATCATCTAGCAAAAAATTGTCCTCTTAGATCAGGAAGAACTAAGAATAAACAAGGACAGGCCCCAAGGAAGTAACTGATGTTCCTAGAGTACCATCCAAATCCATGCCTACAAATTACGGATGGTAGCACCTCAAGGGAATAGCAAAGATTGGCTGCTATGATGGAGCTGTCCAATATGATGACCAAAAAGGCAGATGCCTCAAGATTCCAAGATGCTACCCTTGATAATTTTCACAAGGTCCAATTGGCCCCAACCATTGGGGGATTAAAACAGTTCAGTGCTTTGATTGACAATGGGACAAGCCACAATTATATAGTCCCATCCATGGCAACAGACTTACAACTAGTTGTGGATCCAATCCAAGCTTCTTGTAAACTTGCAAAGTTTCGACCCCTTCAATGTGTTGGTGTCAGCAGAAATGCTCCAGTCCAAGTGGGCTCTTGGCATGGAGCCCTTGACTTCTCAATTTTGGACATAGATTTCTATGAGCTCATTTTGGGGTAGAAGTTCCTACACAAATCAAAAAATTTTACAGCTCCACATTTAGACCTGATCTTCATCTCATGAGAACTCTCCTTGCCTGATTCAGACTCATGGCACACAAATGGAAAAGGATGAGGAATCTAGTCCTCAAATTGTCTCTCCAATGATTATGAAATGCTTGGTCAAAGATCCCATGCGTAGATTCCTCTTAGCCATGCAAATTAGCAATCCCACAAAGGCTAGTGAGCCTCATTCAAGCTTCAATCCACAAATTGCATAGGTCCTAGACCACTTTGATGATGTTATGCTGCTAGAGCCACCTAGAAGCCTACCACCATGGAGGGCAGTAGACCACAAAATAGAGTTGCTACCTGGTATAGCCCCTCCTATTCAAAGACGATATCGCCTGACATGGCCATAGTTGGAGGAGCTAAAGCAACAACTTGAAAGTTTGATTTCCAAATGACACATTTGTACCTCAAAATCAACTTATGGTGCACTAGTGTTGTTTGTCACCAATGAGGATAGGACTTCGCGTCCCTAATGGGACTACAAGCTATTAAACAAGCATACCATAAGGAATAAGTATCTAGTGCCTCTAATTTTATATTTGTTTGATAAATTGGTCAGGCCACGTTATTTCACCCTACTACACCTTTGCCAAGGATATTATCAAGTCCACACTGCAAAGGGAGACAAGGAGAAAACTGCTTGTGTCACTAGATATTGGTCATTTAAATGGACCATAATGCCCTTTGGGGTTTGTAATGTACCAGTTACCTTTTGTATGCTCATGAACAAGATATTCAGGTTGTTTTGTGATAAATTTGTAGTTGTTTACCCTGATGATATCTTGGTATATAGTCAGACCATGGAAGATCATGTCCTTCACTTGCAAATGGTCCTTGAAAAAGTACAATAGAATAAATTGTACATGAAAAAAGAGAAGTGCAAGTTCGACTATACAAAGTTGAAGTTTCTAGATCACCTTGTGGGGCATGGCCAAATTAAGCCCAATTTAAAGAAAGTCGAGTTGTACAACAATGGCTTGCCCCTACTAATGTCCACAAGGTCAAATAGTTCATGGGGCTAGCCAGCTTCTATTGCAAATTTATCAAAAACTTCTTAGGCATTGTTGCTCCTCTTAAAAATTTACAAAAGAAAAATGTCCCATGGCACCGGGACTCAAATTGTTAGCAGCCCTTTGACAAAATCAAAGAGGCCTTAAACTCTCATCCAATGTTGGGCTTGCTAAAATTTTCAAAACTCTTTGAGGTCCATACATATGCTAGTGAGGATGCAATTGATGGGCTGCTACTATAGGAGGGCCACCCTATTGACTACAAATCACGAAAGCTAAATCAAGTAGAGCAAAGATGGCCTATCCAGAGAAAGAAACATTTGCCATCGTCCATTGCTTGAGATCGTGGAGGCATTACTTGCTAGGAAGTTGTGTCCTTGTGAAGACAGATAACTTGGCTAGTAGCTATCTGCTCAATCAAATGAAGTTGCGGCCCAAGCAAGCACAATGGTTGGCCCTGCTCTCTCAATTTGACTTGCAATTAGTCTACCATCCTGGGAAGAAGAATGTTGTGGCAGATGCATTGAGTCACCATCCTCAATCCACCTCCCATCTCTTTTCTATTAATGGGTCACAAACCTCTCATGTTTAGTGTGATGAGGTACTATTAGCCAAAATCCAAGATGGGTTGAAAAGGGATCCACATATCATTGACCTAATGAAATTAATAGAGGTAAAGCAAGCACCTCATTTTAAGATGAGGGATGGACTACTTTGGTTTCGGGACAATCGAATCTATGTTTTAGATTGGGATGGCCTTTGCAAGGAGATTATTCAAGAGTTTCATAACACACCATAGGCTAGGCATCCTGGTCAACAAAGAACTCTCGCACTAATTGAGAGAACCTTCTTTTAGCCAAAAATGTATTGAGATGTGATTGCCTATGTTCAAAAGTATCTAATGTGGCAACATGACAAAGGGTCTACTAAGCATCTTGGCAAACTTCTCCTCCCTCTTGAAATTCCACCATATCCATAGGCTACGGTAACCCATGGCCTTTATCACAAGCCTACCAAATGTGCAAGGCCTAAGTAGCATTATTGTAGTGGTGAATAAATTTTCTAAGTTCACCATATTCATCGCATGTCCAAGCCAATGTTTAGCAATGGACACGGTAGCATATTTCTTTGATAGGGTGGTAAGATATTTTGGGCTGCCAATGAGCATAGTATCAATTCGGAACCCCAAATTTACAAGGACTTTTTGGTGGGCCTTGTTTGGTATGATGGGAACCACCTCAAGCTATATACCAATTTTCATCCACAAATAGACAGCCCATTACCCCATATATGGTTTCTCCTACCTTGCAAGGCCGACACCCTTTAGCTGATGAGTCTTTGAGAGTATGGTCAGAAACTATTGAGGCTGTAAGGGATTGTCTGGAAAGGGTTGTGTGATGCATTAAAAAGTACACAAACTATAAGTGCTAGCCCTGTGAATTTGAGGTTGGAGATTGGGTCCTCCAGAAATTGGACCCTCGCCAATTTAAACTAAAATAGGAACCTACATCCAAATTGATGTGACAGTATGATGGTCCATTCCAAATCATCAATAATGTTAACCTCGTAACTTACAAGCTTTAGCTACCTATCAATATGGACCGGGTCCATCCAATCTTTCATGTTAGCATGCATTGGATGTGTTCTTGGGGAAGCCCATCTCAAGTTGGGGGATGCTTGGAGTCTTTCGAAGGACGTTATAGGTGATGGGGCTTAAGTTCCACAAAGAAATAGAACGATGATGATCTTGAGACTGCTAAACCTTTGGGAAAAAATGATTCAAAGGACACCTTGGACTGGATTTTCTGTGTAGGTCGGTGTGTCCTATCATGTCACTACGACAAACTACTTAGGAACCCTTCTATAAGTTCTACATCTTAGGCAATGTATCGAATGGTACCATTCCTGAAATGGGTGTGCGATGCTATGAAGAATCCAGATCTTGTAGAGATAGTCGAGTTCAACAAAGAGCTTTAAGATCACAAACCCTTGCAGTTGGACCTTCTAGAACCTAAGGTCCTTTGAATCTGATTTTAAGTAGCATGAGTTACTTTCCCAGAATTGATAGAATCCTCCTTCAGTTTAAGAGTAGCAACCTCATGGGTTACCCAGGCTATGCTCTAACATCATCATTCATTTTTAAGCAGTGGAGGATTGTGAGCAAAGTAGCAGGGTTGATGGTGGCCTAGTACCTCCCCCACAATTCGGGGGCCATGGGGGCCCAAGGAGTCCTTTGCTCCTTGTGTCTACAAAACTATACTAGCATGGTAGTTCCATGTACTAGAGAGGGGGCTACGACCTTCCTCAGTACCCCACTTGGTAGGACTTTGCCTAGGAGGGTTGCGTAGTTCAACTCTACATTGGGATTTAAGCCAAGTGTGTCATGGGACGTGCTATGGGTCATTGTGAGTGCTCGTAAAAGCTCGACACCAACTACCAACATGCAGGGATGAATCTGGAGGGTTCAACTAGTAGTCCCCATTGTGTCCACATGAGTGGACCAAGGAAGTGCTATCTAGCTTATATTGTTAGGGTTGCACATTTGATGTTTATAAATGCTGCTCAGGTCATATGCTAACATTAATAAGTTGTTTATTGGTATGTGTTTCAAGTTTGCTAGTTGCTGAGGCATATTCCTCTTGAGTTCCATCCCAAACCTAAACCTGTTTGAGGGGACTTAGGAAGTGTCAGACAATGTGTCAAGGACAATGTTGTTACACGACATGTCTAGAATTAC
Source organism: Gnetum montanum (assembly GCA_015680685.1). Lineage (NCBI taxonomy): Eukaryota > Viridiplantae > Streptophyta > Gnetopsida > Gnetales > Gnetaceae > Gnetum > Gnetum montanum. The sequence continues at coordinate 831,645 of MNCI01036336.1, read as the reverse complement.
TTTATGAGGGTTTCTATTAAAAGTCTTAGTAACATCTTAATATTTCTAAAGAATGACATAAGATTGAACATATTACAGCATCTTAATATTACAGAATATTACTGGATAAATCAACAAGCACACCAGAGGTGCGGCGTTGTATGACAACATGAGCGCACGCAGCGCCACCACCGCAGCCATCAGCGCCACAACCGCAGCACCCAGCGCCACCACCGCAGCCATCGGCGCCACAACCGCAGCACCCAGCGCCACCACCACAGCCATCGGCACCACAACCGCAGCACCCAGCGCCACCACCGCAACCATCGGTGCCACAACCGCAGCACCAACAACAACCGGCGCACACGGCACCACCACCCCAACAACCGGCGCCACCGGAGCAACCGGCGCCACAGGAACAACAGACGCAACAGGCGCAGCCGCAGCAGCAGCAACAGCCACTACCGCAACAACCATCGCGGGAACGACAACGATAGTCCCTGCAGCAACAGCCACAGTGGATGGCACGGATGACGCCGACACGGGCCCCTCCGCTGGGGACAGACCCAATGGGTTGGGGACTGGCGCCATTGTGGCCCACTCCCGCAGCGACCACACCTTGCGACTGCGGGTCAACCACCCCTCGGCTGAGGGCGTCCGAACAATGGAGAGGAGCCTCATCGGCCGTTTCATCTCCCAAGGCTCCCACCCACGCCTGGACCTTATTCGCCGGTGGGTGAGGGAGCAATGGCGCGTTGGGGATGTCGATGTTCAGAGCCTGTCCGAGGACCTGCTCCTCTTCGTCCTTCCCTCCCTACAGGCTCGGGATTCTGTGCTGCTTGGTGGCTCGTGGTTCTACGGGGCTCGGGGACTCACCTTGACCCCATGGCGCCCCGGGGCTCACCGCGAGACAAACTTGTTCACCCGGGCCCCGGTCTGGGTGCGGGTGGCCGACGTTCCATGGGAGCTCTAGAACCTCGAATTCCTCACGGAGATGGCCGATTTTTTCGGCAATTTCATCGCTTTCGACCGTGTCACGCGGTCCATGGAGAGAATGGGCTTCGCCCGTTTCTGCGTCTGGCGCAGCCTGTCGAAGACTGACCTCGTCCAAGAGGTCATGCTGGAGCTTCCTGGGGAGGAGGAGACCCTCCAGGTCACCTTCAAAAACCTTGGGACGGAACCCACCCCGACGCGGGACACGAACAAACAGACCGGTCGGCCCGAGGGGTGCGGGAAACCCGGACATCGTGAGGTTGACTGTCGCATCCGCAAGGCGAACCCGAAAGCCCTGGCACGAAAGTTGTTCGAAGGGGGCGACTAGGTCACCATGGGCCGCAAAGGTCGCATGCGCCCCCTGTCCGCCCCCCCTCCCCCCCACGTCC
>MNCI01036336.1:818358-830142 GCA_015680685.1 Gnetum montanum | reverse complement strand
GGGCCCAACTTTCACCTGTTAGGACCCTCCCCCACTCGGCCCCTCCCCTGTCACCCCATGCCCCTCCAACTGCGAAGCCGGAACCTGCGCTCCCCCCACTGGGGGAGTGGGTTAACGTGGTTCGGGGGAGTACCCGAACCCAGCGGCGCCCGACGACGGCGCCTACGGCCGAGGAACCAGGGTGCAGCCCAGTGGTACGGGCCGGCGAAAACCGCCCGAGCCGACCAACCGAGACCAGTACCAGAAACAAACAAACCCAACGCGATATCGACTTGGGGCAGCAACAGACCTTGCGGGAGGTCTACCAACGCCGCACCTCTGGTCATACATGAAGGTGTTCAGCTGGAACTACAAGGGACAGGGTACCCCCTACAAAAGAAACACCCTGCGCAGAATTATCCGAGATGAAAACTATGACATTGTTTGTCTCCAGGAAACCAAACTACAGCCCACAGAGTTGCACTTCCTCCAATGGGAGGGCTGGACTACCTACACGCACCCCTGCTGGGGTCGGGCCGGCGGACTCGCCATTCTTGCCCGCTGTGTCATGAACCTCCTTGATGCTTCACAGTGGGCCATCACTGTTCAGGTCCCCGCGCACGGGATCTGGTTGACTAATTTCTACGGCGCCTAGCAGTGGGGGGAGCGGCTGCGCGAATTGAACAGGGTGGCAACGCTGGTGCCCGACCATCGATCGTGGCTGGTGGTTGGTGACTTCAACCAGCGCCTTCACCCTTGGGAGAAGTCTGGGGGGTGCCCCCCCCCCCGCCGCCGGGGGCTGCATAGTTCCAGGCTTTCCTAGCCGCCTTCTCCCTCGTGGACTTGCCTATCGAGAACTGCCGCTTCACGTGGAGTAATCGGAGGAAGGGACCGGACCGGGTTCTCACCCGGATTGATCGGGTTTGGGTTAGCGCTGACCTCCTGCTCCACTCCTCCATCCGTGTGGTGGGGCAGGAAAGGGTGGCTTCTGATCACCGATCGCTGACCTGCCTAATTGGGCCGGATAAGCCTAGGGCCCCACGTCCCTTCCGCTTTGAAGCTACCTGGTTAGCCAAGCCGTGGCTAAGGCCGTTGGTGGAGGAGATTTGGGCTGACTACCGACCCGGCCGGGGGGACCCACGGGATTTCCTTAAAGGTGCCTTGCTCCAGATGAAGTGGGCCATCAGGGCCCTCCCTGTGGAGGCAAAGTTCTCCTTCCGAACTGGCCTACGGAAGCTCCATGCCCAACTTGGCCAGATCCAGGCCCAACAGGAAGCAGGTGAGGACTTACACGTGGAGGAGTTGCACACGCTACGGCAACTCCAATCCCTTGACCTCGAAGAGGAGACGTACTGGCGACAACGTTCCCGAATCCAGTGGATTAGGGAGGGGGACAGACAGACCAGATTCTTCTTCGCTATGGCCAAAACCCAGGGGGGCTATCAGCCCCGTTGTCTCCGCAATCAGACCGGCGAAACTACGGATGACCCACAACAGATTGCGCACGAGCTGACGCAATACTGGCGCAGGATTTGGGCCAAGCGCCCCACCACGCCCATCTCGGTTCCCGTACAGCGTGTGCTGAGCGAGCACGACAACATCCGGTTGTTGGCCCCCTTCTCATGGTCGGAGCTCATAGCCACGATCACTAGCATGCCCGGTGGCAAAGCGCCAGGTCCTGACGGTTGGAGCCTTGAATTTTTTAAAACTTTCATAGATATTGTGGGGCCCAATATTCTAGATGCGTTCAATCTTATGTTGGCCAGGAGACAGGTTCGAAGGGAACTCAACTGCTCCCGCATTGTTTGCATCCCAAAGCAGTCGGACGCACACCGCCCGGAACATTTCCACCCCATTGGGGTTTGCAACGTTCTTATTAGGATCTTCTCCAAGCTGCTGGTGAATCGACTTGTGCCGATCATGCCCAAGCTGGTAGGGACCAACCAGGCAGGGTTCGTGCAAGGACGGGCAATTCAGGACCCAATCCTCCTCATGCAGGAGGTGTTTCATTCACTTCGGAGTACGGGCTTTCCCAAGCTTTGCCTCAAACTTGACATCACCAAGGCTTATGACACCCTCAGCTGGGAGGCCCTGTAGTCCATCATGTTACAGAAAGGGTTTGATTTGCAGTTCATCCGCTTATGCATCCACATGCAGTCCTCGGCTGGTTTCTCCTTTGATGTGGGGGGGCGTTTATGGGGCCTCTCCCCCCCTGGGCGGGGGTTGAGGCAGGGGGACCCGCTCTCACCCCTCCTTTTCATCATTGCCATGGACTTAATGCAGCATTACTGCAGCACCTCGGGGGTGAACGGTCTAAACATTGCCGGAGTGGCATGCCGGACCGAACACTATGCGGACGACACGATGTTGCTCAGTAGAGCAACGGTCCCACAAGCACGGTGCATTAACGTTGCCCTGTCCCGTCTCGCGGCCGAGGTGGGGCTGGAAATCAATCGAACCAAATCCTCCACCCACTTCCTCAATGCGGATGCTGAGGTTAAAAATCGGGTGATACACATCCTGAATATCCTACCAGGTACGTACAACGACACATATCTGGGCATCCCCCTTTTCAGATGGGGACGGACCATGGCGTGGGGCCCGCTGCTCGAAAAAATCGAGAGAAGAATGAGCCACTGGGCAAACAGATTCCTTAGTCACAAAGGGCGTCTGTTGGTGGCCACTGGAATCCTCACGGCAATCGCGAGGTTCGTGGCAACCGTGGCCATGCCTCCGAATGCGATCATTTCTGCGATTAATAATCTCGTCTGTACCTTTGTTTGGGAGGGGGGCAAGGGGGGGCAGAGAATTCATCTGGTCTGCTGGGAACGGGTCACGTGCCCCCGAAGTGCTGGGGGCTTGGGTATCACGTCCTTCGAGGATGAGCTGATGATCGGGCAGCAACGGTTACTGCTTCGATTTTCGCGCCCCCAGGGAGAACCGATCCCTTGGATCCGAATCATGAAAGTCAAATATCTACCTTGGGTTTCGGGGGCGCGGGATTCGAGGCCGTGGCAGGGGCTCTGCCGGCACGCTCGCACAATGCAGACTTTGGGTTGGGGGAGCCTCGAGCCGCGGGCCCTCCTGACAACCAAGTACCCTCAGATGACGGCTGGCGGCAGATATGGCAGGGACGCCTGCCCAAAAAAATTAAATTTTTCCTGTGGCTCCTGAAAAACGATGCTCTGCCAGTACGGGACCTACTGCATCGGCGCGGGATCCTAAGTTCTGCGACGTGTCCTACATGCGGTGCCGAGGAGGAAACAACACAGCACTTCACGGCAGAGTGCCCCTACATGCGCGCCACGTGGCGCACGGCGGCTCTCCCCCCCCCCCCCCCCCCCCCCCCCCCCCCNCCACGCTACTTTTATGGGTAGCGTGGAAGGCACAGAACAACGCCGTTTTTCAACAGCAGCAGCGCCCCCCTCCGCCGTGTTTGGTCTCCCAGGCTGTCGCAGCGTGGACAGAAATCGAGGCTACCATGGGAACTACGCCCACTTTTGAACCGGATTGTGCCGCGTTCCAGGTGGACGAGGCGCTTTGGCAGTTGGTGATCCAATGCGGCTGGTCAAAGCCTCTACAGCGACTGGTAGGGGACCCTAATCTGGCAGATGATGCGTTTTTCTCCAACTAGGTCAATGACCGTACCCTCTTTCGCGGGCGCGAAATCTGGGTCACTGAGTCCTCGATTGCCAGCTGTCTGGGGGCCTCGATCGCTGGCGAAATCCTCTTGCCCTCTACCCGAGGGCTAGAGGACGCGGAGCTGTTTTTTGATGGGCCCGTCCCCCGGACTCAGAGTCGCCAGGTCCCCAGGTCCTCTTTGTCGTGCTTATGGGCCAGGGGAACTGATTTGATTGAGCGCTACTTCGTCCAGTCTGGCAACGCCTCCAAGCTGCAGGGCCTTCACTTTGCCTTCCTGCATTGCCTCAGGTTGGGTACCCCCGTCAACCTCCCCCGCTTCTTTAAAGAGACCCTCAGGCTCAAATGGCGCGGCAAGCACTTTGGTCTGATTTTGGCGCTCTGGCGGGGGGCAGGGGCAGGGGGGCTGCCCCTGCCCCCCTGCCCCCCCATTGGGGGGCAACTCGGGGTGCTCCCCCTTGGCTAGGCCGCTGGCCGAGGCAGTGCCTAGGCTGGGGAGTAATTGGCCCAGCTAGGGTTCCCAGGTTCCGCGGGGGCGGAGGACCACGCGGACACAGCACTCCCCCGAGCGCTCGTTTTCCCCCCGCCATAGACGTCTGACCGGAGGAACTGGGAAGAGGAGCTTCAGCAGGCCACGCAACGAGCGGCGAACGAGGTGCGGGAAGAGTGGGAGACCAAGTGGAACGAGGCCCTCGTGCAGACCCGGGCCAACATTGAGGCCCAGGTCACCAAGCGCGAGCAGGAGCGGGTCAGGCAACAGGAGCTCCTTGCTGAGGCTGCCCGGGCCCGCCTCATCGACGAAATCAGGGCCCAGGTTCAGGAGGAGCTAACACAGGAGCCGGAGGCCCAAAGACGGCGCGAGTTGGAGGAGCGGGCGGCGCAGGAGCAGCTCTAAGAGGAGGAGGCCCAGCGACAGAAATAGCTTGACCGCGCCCACGGGCATAATGCCCGGCAATGGCTGCGGGAGGGGCGATGCCCATACTTTGTTCTGGGCATTAATTGCGAGAGCTCCTGGGTGGACCTCAAACAGCACATCCGCCGGACCTCTGCGCGGTACCACCCTGTTGCCGGGGCTTCACAGGAGGACAGGGGTAGACGGGAATCGCTTATGCAAGGCCTCCAACAAGCGGCCAATTTCGTGGATACGGAGGATCATCAGAACACCCTCGATATCCTCCATGAGTTGGAGCGCCCCAACTGCGCCTGCNTGGTTCGGGGGCCCTCCCCTCTCGGTTGGACCTCTCCATGAGGCCCACCGCTTGTAATCGCATGTAATCTTTGTAACATACTTTTGCTCCTTTAATATAATCCCGACCTCTTTCTCGAAAAAAAAAACCAAATTCTACATTTCAGGTTTGAAACTTAAAGCTACTAGTTTACGTGTACATGTCAATGCACACAAAAGATATTGATTCGTTAAGACATAGATATCTAGTATCTTGGTATGCAGTTTTGCCAGGCTTTTATAGGCCCATTTAAGTTTCAATAATGTTAACCTCGTACGCTTGTTTTGTTTCTGCAATAGACAATCCAATATAGATAGATATTTATTTTTAGAATCATTCATAAAGCTCTCTAAGCAAAATAACTCATGCATTAAAAGAAAAATTTCTGCAGTTAAAATGAATCCCAAACTAAAAAAGATCAACCAAGATAGCCAAAGTTACTAGAATTCAAGGATTTACACCTGAAAGAAGTTGCCAAGCAAAAGCAGAATGATCCTTATCATTGGCCATAGATATCACAAAAGCCAGTGGTTTGTCTGGGTAGACCATATTGATTGTATCTGCAAGAGCTTTTGCAGAGCCTTCAGTGTGGGCTGTTTCAAATAGTTAGAATATCAGAAATAAGATATGCATAATGTTTTTGGTGAATGTCATTAAATACGTAGAGCGATTCCAATACCTCCATCAAGAATAACTGTTGCACTTTCCACTCCAAGGAACTTAGCTTCTCCGAGGGTCAAAATTTGAAATCTTCCAGGCAAAGAAGCATTTCCAAGTCCAGAAATTATGGACTTGTCTGATATTTTCCATCCTGAAATGTTGAACATGATATGATTATTGAAATAATTACCATTTAGACTAAATAACTTCACAACTGTTGCACTCAAATGTTGGCATGATTATAACATAAAGGAAGAATAGAAAACAAAGAAGCTGTCTCACCTCATAAAATTAATAAAAAGAAAAGAATGATCGAATATGATTACACAACTGAATTCTGCCATATATCCCAATGCAGAAGCATTTAGCGTCCCCTACTGAAATAGGTTTATAAGAAGAGGATGTGCAAACTCAACATATCTTATATGGAAACTTCAATGGAAGATCATCTCATGGAAACTAGAAAAGAACAGACGGATGGTAAAAACTAAACAGACCTTCACATCCTCAGTAAGTATCAAGTGTCCAATACAGTCCTATGGTGAGAGTGGCCTTGTTGAAAAAAATGATAATGAGCGTTCAGGTAAAAACAACACTACCTGCGCCAAAACTATCTTAGCATGTTCTCCTAGTTCCAGCACCCTGGTCTATTCTGAAGTAAGCTATTCTCAAGCTTCCACAGGGCACATACTTGGCAGTTCCTGATAAAACGACCATCACCAGCATGCTTAATGCTCATCCCAAAGAGAAGGGTTCTGGTAGGGTAAAAGATGAGAAAAAGCCTAACCTCTTTTTGAGTGGCAATTCCTTGAGTAACTGTTTTTCCACTTTGTTTTGTCACATTTTCAACAATTTCAAGCTTTTTAAACGTACAGTACCATTAAATTGCCAATGTACCATTGAATTGCCAATATCTGAAAAATTGGAATCCATTTATATTTTCTGCAAAGCTGCAAACAATGTATTCTTTATCACTAAACTAAAGTAACATTAATAGTTCTTTTTTTGTTGTCTAACCTAAGAAGGTATCAAAGCTAGTCACAAAGTTCACTACTTGACGTATTATTTCATCTCTGATTCATAAAAATCTAAATTGTGGAACATCAACCTGAAGCCACTCCTACATCAATTTGATATGATAAATGCTATAATAAAAGAGCATGCAGAGGAGCTTATAGATGTTACACGTTGACATGGATGACAATAGTGTCAAATCCAATAAATGGAGTTTCACCATGTAACAAAGGACATGGTAACTTATGTCTGATAAAACATCATTGGTATTATTAAGTGGAATTTATGCAGTCCTTGTATTTTATTAACTATGGTATATAGGTTGAATAAAAATGGGTAATATGAATTAACCAAACAACTATGTAATTCAAAGAATAGAAACTCAACAAATATTAAAAACATTATAGAATAAACAAACTATATGGTTACAAACTATCATTACAATGAACAAAAACGATAATTTCAGGTGCTGCAAGATTTTGTTTATTTAAAGGAATGTCAATAACAGTCTACCCTGTTTGCGAAGACAGAGAGCGGTGCATACAGCTGTAACTGCATTTTGAAGTTGGTGATATCCTAGCATACCAATCTTCACATCAGATAATAGAATATTCTGAAAAGCAAACAAAAATGGGACAAAATATCAATAGAGGCATCAATCAAAATTCTCCATGTACATCATCATCATCATCATGGTGCTTTCTCCCCATCTATATGGGCTGACCATTAAGGTAGACAAAAGATTTTATGATGATTTTCTATGGCTGGTGGGCTGCCTGATGCCATAGTATATTTTTATCATGCCCCCAGGTTGGCACATGTCTTAACATACTCCTTGGGATTGAACCTGTGACTTGGAAATCACAAGCTGCATGCTTTAACCAAATGAACTATGCCAACCAGAGTTCTCCATGTACAATTACACAAAAATAAAATTAAATATAAAATGGCCCACTGTAACTATCCAAACTCAGATGCTTACTTGAATTGGTTCACTTTCACTTGCATCAAGGTTAATAGATATATCCGCATATTGATAAGGGACACCCTCCACAAAATCTAATCTTGTAATCATACAATCAATCCCAGGACCACAGCAGAATGTTACAGGAGCATTCATTACTTCTGCTTTCTTGAGAAGGATATGCTCTATTTGTGATTCAAATGGACCACCTAGAACCACCTTACATGTATACACATTATATAAGTCAGTTGTTTGAACCGATGTATGTAAGTGAATAAATACACAGTAGAAAAACAACAGTAACCTTAACACATCTAAGCCAACAAGGCAAAATGCAAATTAAAATATCAAGATCGGTAGTTATCATACTGAAAATCACTTATTATTAGCCTATAATTCTGAAATTATAATGTCAAGTTATAAAGGATTTTAGAAAGACCTAGAAATTATGCAACAGTGACTATTAAACTTAAAAAGCATACAGATTTTATTGCAAGAATATTATTTCAAAATAGAGGTGATCTAGAGTATACTGAACTGGACGCCTTTGTTTAATTATTCCTGATTTTGCAACTGCAATGCTCTCTAAGGAACCTCCCAACGCCTTCATATGCTCTTTTCCAATTGTTGTGATAACAGATATTAAAAGACCCTCACTACGTATGACATTAGTGGCATCACGTACTCCACCAAGGCCAGCCTGTCATGAAAGTCGGTAGTAAACATTACTGAATATAGCACCCATTTTCAAAACGCATTGCCAAACTTAAAAGCATGATGGTTTTCCCTTCAAGAAATATAACTAGAAATTACGTATCATTACCTCAACTATAGCGATATCTATTTTCTGCATAGCAAAGTACTTAAAGGCCAGGGCAGTGAAAACCTACAAGGACGGAGAGAGAACCTTACTCAATCTAGTGTCTCCAACGACATACAATTTCCAAATCAAATATTACATCATCATGATGCCATTAATAATACAAAAAAAAACAAAAAAAACTAACCATATTTTGGCCTTACCTCAAAGTGTGTAAGACGCAACCCTTCAATTTGCAATGCTTTCTCAATAGTATCTTTAACATTTTGAAAAAGATTTTCTAGAGCTTCTGGTGATACAATTTCACCCTTCTTTCCTGTGACTATACGCTCACAAATGCTACAGATATGTGGGCTGCAGTTGATTCATTTAACTATCATACTAACAAATAGCCTACATTAACCAAATCATTCAACAAAAAATGGTAGCTTGAAACTTGAAATTTCTAATAGTAAACTCTAATTTCAAATTTTTATAGAATCAGATATACCTTAGTCACGTTGTTTATTTTAATATAAAAATGAGTAGTTTACAAGGAAAAGATTCAGTATTTTCATTATTTTTCAAAGTTTTATAGCACATATAGCTATGCAAATGTAGACTTGCATAACCGAGTATTTCAGAAATTGCCCGTTTCAGATTGCTAGAATTAATTTAACCTTGCCTTTCCTTCAAAGCAGCTCACAATGAATGCATTTAGAATGCAACTCAGACAATGGGCAACTAACGCTCAAAGGAAACAGTCCAAAAGTCAAACTGCGTTGCCCCAAAGACAAAAAGTAGCACACTTTAATGCTTTGCAGATTTTGCAGCCTATCAGATTTAGTGGTGATATACAATATGTGTGGTGTTGGTGTACACGTCTATAAAACAAATATTTGAAAATTAAACATGGCAACCAACTTCAGCAAATATTGAATACAAGAATCAACTGTGGAAAACAAAATTGAATGCTTTCTGTCAACGACTGTACAGACCTAGTGTAAACACCAACAGAATAACCTTCTTCACGAAGAATCTTACTGATAAATGCACTTGTTGACCCCTTTCCTTTAGTTCCAGCAATATGAATGACCTATAAATTAAACAGAATAAAAATAAATTAAATCAATCAACCCTTCAATGTCGTCGTCATCACAATGCCTTTATCCCATCAACTTGGGACATTACCGCTACTATAGAAATTAGAAAATGGATATGTTATGTCCCTGGAGACTCAATTTATAACATGAAAACATATGCATATAATATGTCATTTTCTAAACATATAAAAGCAAAAAAATATATATATAACATGAGATTTGTGCTTCGTAAAACAGTAGGTGTTGCATCCCACGGTTATGCCTTGTAGGATCTAACAAAGTAATATAAAGAGTTAACCAACCTTCATTTCTTTTTAAATTATATAAAGGAAACTAAATACTGGGTTGCAACTCCATTTATTACACAAACCCTTAGAACGTGTGAATTCTGGATTTCAAATGTAAGTATAATCATATGATTAACATTTTCGTTGCATAATTTTGTTATATCTGCCACAACTGCTTTTTATATTTAAGCTATAAAACAACCAAGCATAACATCAAAACGCAAAAGTGGATGGATTAAAAAAGATCAAGAGTTAGTATTGCTTCGCGGACCATCAAAAAATTCTTCTATCCTGTGATGCAAAATTGAAATATTGGTACGATACACGAGAGATCACACAATTGCATTTCATTGTGATTCAACAAGATTGCAATATAACATATTTACATAAAACTAGAACACCGATGATAGTATCATACAAGACAAACTCATAACCTCCTGAAACTATTCAAGGCATAACTCCTAACCAAAATTGCACAAGAAAAACAAATAGGCGTAAAAACCTTGACTCAGTACAAATATATATAGACTTGGTATAAGTAACAAGAAGGTTAGAACTTTTTTTATCTTTAGTTGTAACTAAATTATTTTGACAAATTGTAATAAAATATCCTAATAGCAAAGTTCGGCTTCTAGTAAAATAATAATAACAATCTCTCCCTTCATGGAAGTCCCATAACATCGTGACCGACATAGACATTACACCTCGAATGACTTATTTGAAGTTTAAAAACATAAACACACAAACAGTTACGAAGCGTCTCCGGTGGAAATCCACTGGGGATATCCGAAGTAAGAATCTATAAGGGAAATTTGTTATGGGAATCTTCCATGGCCGCGTACAGCAGGAATCTATAGTGGAAATCTGTGGTGGAAGTCGTAATGAATGAATAACTTCTCAGTAATTCATGAATATTTCAGAGTAACAGTGTGGGACAAAGACAGAGAAATGAATACATCAGTGGCACTCAGGAAGCTGAAACTATTTTTAGGAGAGTGAAGCCAACTTACTGGACAAGCCTTTTTTGAATTTCTTAGAAAAGTCCACATGCGTGAAACAAGGACTTTTTCATCTGTATTCTACCACTTAGTTGAAGTATTCTATAAAAGGAACGCATTTTAATTATAACCAATGCTAAAAAATAAGAAGATGTATTACAATTGTAGATACAGGATATTTCTAGCGAAGCTATAAAATTAGTGGCAAACAAAAGTGTCTGAAAATTCGTTACAGGGCATATTACTGAAGGCTGAAATAAATATTCTTATGCAACAGCAGTTTATGGGTAAGAAGAAGTAGTTTGATGAAGAATGCCTTCAAGCAAGGTTAGCTCTCAAAATTTCCTTTAATAAAAAAAACTTTGAACAAGGACTACATGAAATTACTTTGAGAGAAAAAACAAAATTTCTAAAAGAGCACTAAAATAATATATAGCACAAATAATAAAGTAAGATCCACAAAAATTTTAGAAACTTATAGAAATAAAGTTTCTCCAAACTTCGCTCACGACTGCCCCTGCATGCGCGACGCGTGGCGCACGGTGGCGATTCCCGGGCCACGCTACTTATTTGGGTAGCGTGGAAGGCCAGGAATAATTTCATTTTTCGGCAGCAGCGGCGCCCCCCTCCACAGCGACTAGTTTGGCAGGCCTTTATCGCGTGGAAAGAAATTGAAAGCGCCATGGGAACCACGCCCACGTTCGAGCCAAACTGCGCTGCCTTTCAAGAATATGAGGAGCTCTGGCAATTGGTGGTTCAATGTGGGTGGGCAGATCCGCTACAGCGACTGGTGGGGGACCCAGATCTGGCCAATGATGCTTTCTTCTCAAACTAGGTCAACGACCGTACCTTCTTCCGGGGGCGTGAGATCTGGGTCACGGAAGCCGCGATTGCCAGCTGTCTGGGGGCCCCATCGCGGGGGAGACCATCTTACCCTCCACCCACGGCCTCCAGGACGCGGAGCTGTTCTTTGACGGGCCTGTCCCCAAGACGAAGAGCAGACAGGTGCCTAGATCTTCCCTCCCCCGCCTTTGGGCACGCGGTGTGGACCTGGTGGACAGGTACTTTGTCCAGTCAGGCAACGGATCCAAGCTGCAGGGCCTACACTTCACCTT
>MNCI01036336.1:715605-818137 GCA_015680685.1 Gnetum montanum | reverse complement strand
CCCCCCGCGCGATAGGACCAATCTACCTTCGCCCCCCCAAAAATCTTCGCTCCCCCAGAAACCTCCGCTTGGAACGAAGAACAACAGAAGAGGGTGGCGGAGGAAGCCAGAGAGGCGGAGCGGAAGGAGTGGGAGGCAAAGTGGACGGAAGCCCTCACCCAGGCCCGCAGCGAGTTAGAGGCCGAGTTTCAGGCGAGGGAGCAAGAACGGGCCAGACAACAGGCCCTTTTGGCGGACGCTGCCAGGGCTCGGCTCACCGATGAAATCAGAGCCCAGGTGCAGGAGGAGCTGGCGCAGGAGGAAGAAAACCGGAGACAGAGACAACAAGCAGAGCAGGTGGAGAGGACCCAGCTTCTGGAGGAGGAAGAGCAGAGGCAGCGACAGCTGGATCGTGCCCACGAGCATAACACCAGACAGTGGTTACGTGGGGGACGATGCCCGTACCTTACGTTAGGAATCAGCTGCGAGAGTTCTTGGGGTGACCTCTGTAGATATATCCGCCGAACCTCGGCGCATTGCCACCCCGACGCCGGCACCTCCCATGAGGACAGAAACAGACGACAGGCGGCCATGCAGGGTATCCAGCAGGCGGCCAGCTTCATGGATACGGAGGAACACCGGAATACTCTTGATTTTCTTCACGAGCTGATGCGCCCCGACTGTGCTTGCAAGCAACTTCCTACGAACCCCTAAGAGGTGGGTGGAACTTTCCTGGGGGGGCGCCACTTTCCGCTTTGTAAGGTGCTCTTCGTGGGGGGCCCCCCGTTTTGTCTTCCAGGGGGGGCGCCCCCCGTTTTGTCTTCCAGGGGGGGCGCCCAGAAGGCTACTGCTGTGGAGCTAGTGGGCCCAATGTGTTGGCCCAAAGAGGTAGACGTGAGGGCGGCTATCGGGGGGGCAAACAAGGGCCTACTAAGAAGGCTAGAGAAGCTCTGATAGGTACAAGCTCTAGTGATAGGGAATCAGAGGTGTTGGTTGGTGGCAAGGGAGAGAATGCCCCAAACCACCCCACCCCCCACCCCCCCAAAAAAGAAGGCTTTGACAATGATGTTGTCGTCGTTGACTGACTAGGTTGAGGTTGTTTGGGGCTCCCTGCTTTCCAAAATGTCTGAAATTTTGCAGGCTCAACAAAAGGCACATGGTGGTCAACCAATCTCATCGAGCAGGGTGGGAAGATCGAGGTCACCGATCAAGGAAGAATAGGATGTTTTCCATTTCACCGAAAGCTAGTCGAGTTGGGAGACCATAGTCAACCATTGCTTGGAGTAAAATTATGCAGGCTGAGATCGATTTGGGGTTGTAGCAAGCCTTGAAGGAGGTATATAAACAGTGATCGACTGGGAAGCCATGAAGACCCTCTCTTGGAATTACAGGGGACAAGGTACCCCCTAAAAACGAAATACCCTTCGAGATATTGTACATCAAGAGTGTAATGTCATGTGCCTATAGGACACAAAAATACAAGCTTCGAAGGCCCACTTCCTGCAGTGGACAGGCTAGTAGACTCAAATTGTGCCTAGTTTAGGACAAGCAGGTGGGCTTGTCGTGCTAACAAAAAGACTGTTTTAGTCAACTGACTCTTCATGATGGAGTATTATGGTGCACCTGGAGATGGTGGATATCTGGCTTACAAACTTTTATGGGGCCCAAAGATGCAAAATGAGGGTCTATGAGCTACAAAGGTTGGCTTCTCTGGTTGACTGTAGGCAATGGCTCGTCATTGGCGATTTCAATCAATGCCTGTACGCATGGGACAAAACTAGTAATGATATGACAGAACCCTTGGGAAGTAGTTAGTTCACGGAGTTCCTATAGGCGCATGACTGGGTCGATGTGGAGATTTCTAGATAAAGGTATACCTAGAGCAACCATCATCGACGGAATGATTAGGTGGTCTTGGATTGACTGAGTGTGGGTCAACACACAAATTATGTTGGAGTCTAAGATTTGCATTATGGGGAAAGAGAGACTCGCATCTAATCACCGATCTCTCTACTATCAAGTGGGCAGACCTGGTCGACCCAAAGCATCACCTTTTCGTTTTGAGAGAGCCTAGCTGGCCAAGCCATGGCTTAGACCACTAGTTGTGGGGATCTGGGCAGCTTATAACCCTAGGGTTGACCATTGCAATTTCTTGAAGTGGGAACTTGCTCGACTCAAGCAAGCTCTTCAATCAATGAAAGCCAAGGGGAGGTTTTCATTTAGGAAGGGGAGGACCGATCTTTTGGGGTAGTTAGCCTCCTTGCAAGCCTAACAAGAGCAAGGTGAAGATGTGGGTAAAGAGGAGCGAGCAGTGCTGGGGAAGCTTCAAGAGCTAGATGTCAAGGAGGAAACTTACTGGAAGCAACGTGCAAGAAATATGTGCCTAAGAGAAGGGGACCACAACATGAAGTTCTTCTTTGTCGTTGCTAAAGCAAATTAGGCTGCCAAGGAGGTGAGGTTAACTCTCAATGGGGAGCGGGTCACAGAGACTAAAGATGTTGTTCAAGCCATTCAACAATATTGGGCCAGAATTTGGACTTATCCAAGAATAGAGCCTCTTTCTGTGCTGGTGGAGCTGGTGTTGGGGGCCACGGAAAATCAATCGTTGTTGGGGCCATTCTTGCTGCAAGAGCTACAGGAGGACCTAGCGTCCATGTGGTTGGATCATGCACCGAGGCCGAATGATTGGCCAACGGAGCTCTTTCGAGAATTCACCAATATGTTAGATGCTTTCAACTGGATGCTTAAGCAACAAAAGGTGAGGCATGAGATCAATTGCTCTGGGATTGTTCTTATTCCCAAGTTGCCTAAGCCTTTAGCGCCGTCTCAGTTTCAACCTATTGGTGTGTGCAACACCCTAATTTAGATTTTTACTAACATGACAACTCATTGTCTTTCTCCCCTAATGCCTATGTTGGTTAGGAATAATCAAATGGGATTCATGAAGTGGAGGTACATTTAGGACCAAGTGATCCTACTTCAAGAGCTAATGTATTAGTTGCATTGTTTGGGGTACCCTAGTATGTGCGTCAAGTTGGATATTAAAAAAGCTTACAATACTATGTGTTGGGATGCATTGGCTAATATTATCTCATGGAAAGGCTTTGATCCCAGGTTCATTGCCTTGTGTATCCAGATTCAGGCATCAAGGGCTTACTCCTTCAATATTGGTGGATGGTTGTGAGGGTTCTCCTCCTCTAGGAGGGGCTTAAGGCAATGCGATCCACTCTCGCCTTACCTATTTATTCTTGCCATGGATATGTTGCAGGGGTACTACAAAGTTGAAGGGGTTTCAGGTGACTCGGATTGATTGCCTAACAGAGCACTACGCAAATGATACAATGATTTTTTCGAGAGATTCTATTCCGCAAGCATAGGCCATTAATCGGGTGCTTGATTGGATGGCTCAGACAATTGAGTTGGAGGTAAATGGGGACAAATGCATGGTGCATTTGTTGCTCGTGTCATATTTGGTTCAAGGGAAGATCTTGCAGTGTGTGGGGATGATTGCAAACAATGACCAAGAGGCATACGTAGGCCTCCCTATGTTTGCATGGAACCGTAAGGCAACTTAGACATCTCTTATTTTGCGGTTGCAAGGCAAGGTTGATCATTGGACGATCCGATTTTTAACACGGAAAGGGCAGTTGCTATTGGCAAATTCAATGTTGTTGGCCATTGCCAAATACATGGCGGTTGTTGCCGTGCCCCCTATCAGGGTGGTGGAAAAGTGGATCAGGTTATCCATAGCTTTATTTGGTCGGGCGGAAAAGGGGGATCGAAACTGCATATGGATAAGTGGCAAATTGTTGCACAACCACAAGAGGCTAAGGGATTGGGGGTGCTTAAATTTCAGGATGTTATTATGATGGGTTACCAAGCTTTAACTAATTGTTTCCTCCAGCCAACTTCTACTGATTTTCAATGGGTTCCAATTATGAGAGTTAAATACAAACCTTGGCAAGCAAATTGGCAAGACTCTGTCATATGGAAAACTCTATGTGCACACATTCAAAATATGATGGCTGGTAATATGATGGGGAGGATGCCCTAGGAACTCATAAGATGGAAATTTCTAGTGGTGCAGGGGTGGCAAACATTATGGAGCAGTCATCTACCTGAAAAGTTAAAGGTTTTTCTTTGGCTTGTGAATCATGATGCATTGCTTGTGCAGGTTGTGCTGCGGGTTTGAGGCCTTCATATTTCAAACACCTATCCATTATGTTCAAGGGCCTCGAAAACTGTGTCACTTTGTTTATCAATGCGATTTTCTAAAGGCGGTGTGGCAAATACTTAAGCTATTTGTTGGCTATCGCGAGCACACTTTGAGAGGGGATTCGGTGGGCACCGCTGTGCTTTAGGCCATTTGGAAGGCAAGGAACGCATGCATGTTTAGAGGGGAGAGGTTTCCAACACCGCGGTTGTTGGTGACACAAGGGCTTAGGTTGTGGCAGTAGGCAATAGTTGTGATGGGGCAAACACCCACTTTTGAACCTGATTGCACAAGAAACCAGCAAAATGCAAAGTTGTGGACAATGCTCTTCAAAAGGTGGGGTGGGCCAATGTGGTGCAACTACTGAGGGGGGACCCTAATCTTGCCGATGATACATTCTTCCGCAATTGGCGTGGGGATGCCACGATGTTTCATGGGACCCACATCTTGCTAACTAAGGAGGCACTAGCGGATTGTTTGGGGATCTCAGTCTCTAGGAAGGTTATTTTGCCAATGGGTCAAGGTTTCCAAGATGCCCAGGTTTTCTTCTCTGAGGCAATTCCTAAGACTGCCAATGGGCAGATGCCAAAGTCAACACTGCAACGAATCTAGCAAGAGGCAGTAGAGCTTGTGGACTGTTACTTTGTCTACTCTAGCAATGTCTTTAAGCTACAGGGAGTCCACTTTGCTTTTCTAAAATGTCTAAAGTTGGGACGGAGGGTTGATCTACTAAGGTATTTCTTAGCTATGTTGTAGCTGCAACGTCGGGGACACCGTTCAGGCTTAATCCTTGCCCCGTGGTAGGCTGTAGTCTCGACAGTGCCATGGTCTACGCAGCCTGAGCCACATATTATGTATAGTAGACAGCAAAGGGCTTGTGCTGATGTTGGGGGTGGGGGGGGGCCTCTTTCTAGGCCTGCACATAAGGAAAGTGCAACAGATAGTGGGCATTGCTCTGTTGAGCCAGTGTCGGATTTGGTGCTTCAGCTAGAGGAAGCGCGGGCTCAAATCTGGTGTTTGGAGGAGGAGAATGAGGTTGGTGCTTGAGGAGAAGGTCACAAGGACTACAGTTACGACTAAGCGAGCTGTTGAGCATGCACGACAAGCAAAGCAATATGCTTGGGAGGCCAAGTGGGTGGCACGTGAGCATGAGCATGAAAGGGACCTACAACATTGTTGGGATTTAAAAGAGTAGCCCCTTAGAGCTACACTTGAAGATTCCCTTTAGGACTAGGTCAAGGCCAAAATGCTAATTGCATAGCAACAGAATGCAAAACAAAAGAGGGCTATGCAGTAGGAACAGGAGTGGGAGATGTAGGAAGAGGAGAAGCACCAAAGATAGATTGATCGGGCGCATGTGAGTGGTGTTCAGTTGTGGTTGCGGTTTGGTAAATGCCCTTACAAAGTTATGGGCATTTGCTATGATGCACCATGGGAGGCACTCCGTAGGCACATTCGACAGACATCAGCGAAGCTCCATCCTGATGGAAAAGGGTCCAAGGAGGAGCAGGCGCAAAAGGTTGAGGCAACCAAGGAGTTCCAGCAAGCTACCACATATGTGGATACTGAGCAGCACCGAGCTATGCTAGATGATATTCATGCTCAAGAGAGGGCGAGATGGTCATGTTTGCATCTACCACAAAAACTGTAGCATCAGGTTGCACAGGGGTTTAGCTCTACGTGGGTAGGGGCCTCATGTTTACTTTCCTTCATGTTGTTTCTACGAGGTCTAAACAAATGGTCTAATGGGGATTGTTGCCTTTTTGGTCACCCGTTGGGCAAGCTCTTTTGTCTTTTGTAATTTGCTGTTGTGGGAGGTCATTTGGGAAGGAACACGGGGTCGTTTTTGGTTGCTGCTCTATGATGCAGAGAGGGGGAGAACTCCCCCCACCTTGTACATGTTTTTCATCATAATATAATTTTGCCTAACCATTTCTCAAAAAAAAAAAAAAAAAGTTTCTCCAAACAATAATATTCTGTTTGTAGAGATAAAAGGAATCTACAAAAATTTGTTTCATCACGAGACAAAGACCATAACAAGTTGCATGCTCCTAGATATTTTGCAACTTACATATGATGAAGTAGTAGAGAGAAACTGAGATATTACATTCTGAAAAAGTTACTGATGCAGAAGGATTGTATACTGAATTATTAAAATGTGGTCAAGAGGTAGCCTAGAGAGAAACTTGGAAAATGTTTAATGAAAGACTTCAAAATGGTTTAACTAGACAATAGATAATTAGTCGATTGTCATGCTTTTTTAAAAAGGAGAGAAATCATATTTAAATAATTACAGATTAATCATGATCAGTAACTTGTTTGCAAAATGGTTGACTACCATTTTGGAGAAAAATTGGGATTGTAGAAAGAAGAAAATAATCTATGTGTTGTTTCACAAGCAAGATTCAGAACAAAACGTTCCATGCTAGACCATTAGAGGTGGCAGACATTATGAAATGGAATATCTACATGCAACAATTCCAATATCCATGAGAGCACTAATTCCTAGAGTACAAATGGAATCACACCATCTCCAAGTTTAAACAGGAAGATGGAACAATGAGCAGCATAAGGATAGAATATATTGACTGTGTTTACCACAAGTGGTAAAAGATGAAAAACATGTATTATTAGAATATTGGAGAACAGATTTCTTCAAAAGAAAATGTAAAGCCCTAGTCATTCTTTATATAAGATATTCAAGCTACTAGTGTCAGTTTTAGGGAATTATATAGAAGACATATTTAAGTTGCATGAATATTGGGCATATCTATTATACTTGGGATTTATTGCTACTATGTATTTGGACAAGTTCATTTGTCCAACCGATCCTTTGGGTCTACACATGTGAAAAAATATTAGTATCAGCTAAACATAGCCATAACAATATTAATTGGAGTTAGTATAAACATATATAGACTTGGTACAAGACAAAATTACAGCTTCATGCTTTTACTTGTAATTGCATCATAACAAAAGATCCTAATAGCAAAATTTTTCTTCTAGTAAAATGACAAAAATGCAGGTCTCACCACCATGCCATTATACATAGATTATTAATATTTGCAACGAAATCAAAAAAGCTGAAATGTAACAAAAATGAAATGCATAACTCAAAATCTTACAGGGTATTGTGAAAGTGGGTCACCCAACAGCTGAATCAATCTCTCCATCCTTCTTAAGTCAAATCCTTCTTCTGTATCAGTGCCAGCTCCATCAGGGATCCCTTCCTTTTCATAGTTTTTTAGAGATTCCAGGAATCTCAACAGTCCATGCATCTTTGTAGCATCCATTATTGAGTCTCCTTTTATAGAAAACTGTCTTGAATTTCTTTTCTGAAAGCAGTATTGTTTCTGTTTTTGGTTCAATGCAAACAGTTCTAAAGTAGGTAGATAAGTTCTGCTAGTACAATAGCTGAAAGAAACGATCTTTCTATATTTGCATTCCGATGATAAAACAAGTTGAAAGTGAATACAATCTTGAGGAATAATTTTGCGTGACAAATTTGCATGTGGAATTTGTGAAGCAAGCATCAGTCTAAATGGACAGCCACAAGAGCCTATTAGTTGTATTTGTCTTGACCAAGCTGAGATTTTAGGCAATGAATCAGGCTGATAAGGAGAGAAAATTTTCTGTTTTACATTTTGATATTTCAACGGCCAGAATCTGCATAGACATAAAATAAGCATAAAAGTTGTAATGTGATAGATCTTAAAAGAAAAAAACAAACAATGTCCAAAAGGAAAATTAAAAGCAAATTTAAGTTTCCTGTATAACTATGCCTTTTCATTAATACAGTAGTCTTAGAGCATCCTATAATGCTAACCTTTACTTTTCTCTCCTTCAATGCATGTGTCTACATGCCATACATGCACATATAAATGGCTTTAATCATCACCATCATCCTAGACTTATTCCAACTACATGAGGTCAACTGTATAAATTCTTTTATGCCATTCACTTCTATTAAGAGCTAAAATAGGAATAATACCCAAATCATGGATATAGTTCTTTATTCTTGTAAACCAAGTGTATTTTGATCTACTTTTTTATTGTTTCTCCTCAACTTTAACAAAGCAAACTCTTCTAATAGGTGTATTCTCTAGTCTTCTTAGCATAAAAATTGATATCCAAATCTTGCATATCTTTCTTTATTCTTGCAAAACAAGTATGTTTTAATCTATTTCTTTGTTGTTTCCCGTAAACTTTAATAAAGCAATCTCTTCCAATAGGTGTATTTTCTAGTCTTCTTAGCACAGACCAAACCATTTGAGACAACTTTCCTTAATCGTATCATCTATCGGTGATACCTCAAATGTAAGAGAGGTAGCTCCACTCCTTGTGTCTTCAGAACCATACTAGCATGGTAGTCCCATGCACTAGTAACAAGGGGCTACAACCTTTCTCAATACCCCACTCAGTAAGATCTTGCCTAAGATGGTTGCATAGTTCAACTCTATATTAGAATTTAAGTTGCAAGTGCCATGGAACGTGTTATGGGACGTTGTGTGTGCTCATAAGAGAATGACACCAACTACTAGCACACAGTGATGAATCTAGAGGGTTCAGCTGGTAGTCCCCATGATGTCCACGTCAATGGAGCAAGGGAGTGGCTATCTAGCTTATATTGTTAGTATTGCATATACAAGTTTTATAAACATTGCTCAAGTTATATGCTAACATTAACAAGTTGTTTGTTGGCATGTGTTTCAGGCTTGATAAGCGTTGAGGCATATTCCTCTTGAGTTCCATCCCAAATTTGAACAGGGACAATGTTGTTATAGATGGTATCAAAGCCTCATACCATTTGCCAGCTGAAATTTGACTGCTAAAAGGGAAGAGTGGCTTTTTGGTTCATGAGGTTTCCATTTTCAACTTCTGCCAAACACTCATTCATACTGTTGGTGGCCTTGTAAGAAGGCCCTTTGTAAGATGGATTCAAGTGGGACTAGTGGGATAGTCAAGGACCAAGCCAACCTGGAAGTCAAGGTGGAACTTGTCCAGGATGAGGCCAAGTTTTAGAACCTTTGGGAGAAAATCAAGGTTGTGGATGAGGCATTGGCCACCCCTAGCCCTAATAGCATTGACTTGATTCACTATGTCCTCAAAGAGATGGACCTGCCTCAATACAAGTTAGACCTCCACTCAAAGGACTAAGTGAAATTGGCAAAGGCCAAGGTCATGGTCCTAGAGGACCATTTGGATCATATGTTGGGCATGTACAAGGATTTCTTTGGATCCATTTAGGCTACACATTCAAAGACATCTCTAGTTGATGACTTGGTTGCATGGGTAGAAGTTTTGGAGGATGCCCTAGTTGGGGTGAACCAAGAGGTGTTTGAATTAAAAATAAAAAATGCCATCTTAAAGTCCTACTTGGAAGGACACCTTGCAAAAGAGCCTATGGTAGTGGCCCACATCAAAGTGAGAGAACCCAAGTCCTATGATGGTGAAAGAAGTGATGCAAAGATTGACACCTTCCTCCATGATGTGAAGATGTATTTATCTATTGGGAGCATTCCTTTGGCCCAAAAGGTGTCCACTACCTCCTAATATCTGACAAGCAGTGCCAAGGTGTGGTGGCTTAGCCTTCTTCGTGCCCAAGAGAATGGTACTACAAGTGAGGTTGTGGATACATGGGAAAAATTCAAGGCCGCTTTGATTAACAGGGGTAAGAAGCTCCATTCGGTGTCTTGGACCCTAACAGCATAGGTGACATTGGGGTTGCACAGGCTAGTAAACAGGTTTCTCAAACAAATGGGTGGGGCAACGCCGTGGATACAACTATTAAGATAGAAATGTCACTGATGGGAGGCTGATGTGAGGAGCTCCCAACTCTGGAAGAACATGTGCAACCATGCCAGATCAATGGAAGCCTTGGACTTGCTGGAGAAACACCTGAAAGAGGTGGTTACATCCCTATACCCACCTGAGGACAGATGGACCGAGGTATGGAGGAGTTGGCTCCCAGAAAAAATCAAAGCATTTGGGTGGGTAGTCAAACATAGGGCGTTGCCCCTTAAAGTGACATTGTGGGCACGCGGCATGCATGTGAATGCTAGCTATCCTCTGTGTTGTGCGGAACCTGAAACATTGCATCAATTTATCTACGAGTGTCGGGTTGTCCAGGCTATTTGGCATGCAACAAACATCGTGCCAATCACAATCAATAACAGGGACTCTGCTACACTTGCCACATTGTAGGAGATTTGGAAAACTAGAAACTCGTTGGATTTCTGCAAGCAGATGCTGCTTGCGCTGTCAAGGGTTGCCAAGGCAGGGCATCTATTATGGGCTGAAGCAACCGCGGTCATGGGACAAAGGTTCCTTTTGGAGCCATTGTGGACAGAGTTTGCGGGAGAGGTCGACCTATGGGCGGTGGTGGTGCAGATGGATTCGACCAACATGCTCAAATGGATTGAGCGAGAACCGGGGCTCTACACTGTGAATTTTTTTGATAACTGGGTGGGCAATGAAACACAATTTCAAGGTAGACGGATCAAGGTTAATGTGTAAGCGTTGGATAAAGTGTTGGGACTGGTAGCATAGGGGGAGATCATAGCGTTGGTGACCCAAGCTCAAACGAACACGGCAGAGTTTTTTAGAGGAACAATTCCCTCGATAGGCAGCAGACACATCCACAAATCAACATTGTTGGGCATGTGGCAAGAAAAGGCCGTTTTGGTGGAGTAGTACTTCATCCAGTCAAGGTGTCCTCACAAGCTTGTGGATGTTCATTTCACCTTTTTACAGCGTATGAAGCATGGCACTCACATCAATTTGCCCCAATTTTTCTGGGATTCCTTGCAAAGACGATAGCTAGGGCAGCACCTAGGGGTGATCCTTGTGCTATGGAAGTCAAGCACAACAATATTACTGTTGGAGCCACGGCTGGTGTACCAACGACGACATGAGAGAAATCAGGGTCCGCGGATGCCACCACCGAATGGTAGGGTGGCTGTTGGTGGATCCTTTTTAGGGTTGGACAGGGGCGATCTACTTGGGTTTGCTGGGGAGATGACGCCCAATTGGCCTGCAAATGCCCCAGATGTCGCAGCAACATGCTACTTGGTAGCTAAAAAAGCACAATGGGAGGAAAGTACTGAGTGGCAATCATAGTGGCATGACCTGTGAAAGGAGACGCAACAAGAGGCAGCCTCCCAACGACTTAGGGATCTCCAATGGATGGAAGATTTGGTAAAAGGCCATTAGGCTGAACTAATGAAACTAGAGGCAAAAAACAGGCAACAACTGGAAATGGGCAGCAACACTACATTGATGCAGGCTACAACAGAAACGGAGGCCTTTCAAACATTGGAAGATGAACGATTCTCCGAGAGCAGGGGGTTGGGGGAACAAGATTGAGCTGAGGAGGAAGGGCAAAGGAGCTACCACAGAGTGATGTCAGGGCACCCTGGCAATGGACTTGGATGAGAGGTGGGATTTGATAACGTGCCCTTGGGGATGCTAGCCTCCTTTCCAATTGTTTTGGAAGGGGGGGTGGGGGGGTGGGGTGTGTCTCTGTGTGTATTTGTGTTTGTGTGCAGGAGGAGAGGAGCAATGGGGATTTTCTACAACACGCGGGGTTAAGCTTTAAAGCCTAACGCTATGAGGGAATGGGGCTAGAGGATACTGGCCTCGACTATACACCTATATTTTTTTTTCTTTTTTGGATTAATATAGGTTGAATTTTTTCCAAAAAAGAAAAAAAATACTACAAGGGCTTCATGCTTATGCATATTCCATTTAACCATTACAAAGAGAAGACCAAAAAATAAAATTGAAAACAATGCTGTGTTTTAACTTTTAACAATCTTAAATTATCCATGGTAAAAATATTGAATAAACACGACTTAAAATGAAAAAACTCTTGTAAAGTTGAGTAGTTATGCAACTTGTATGATTCAATAAGATTCTCCAATTCATTATTTTAGTGTATAAGATTGAGCAATGGAATAATAATGGCATGTCTCACATAAAGATAGTTCTGATATCTTAATACAATGGCAACCAGAATTAAACATGGGATGTCCAATATGAGGAACTTCTGGCCACAAAATTTGTAGAGCTATACATCTGCCCAGGCATTGATTTTATACAGAAAAGGGAAGGTGCAATAACTACACAATCCAAAGAAGTGGTTTGTGCAGAGTGGAACTCTAAATCACTGTAATAAAAACAAGCTTATGGTGCAGTTGAAATGAAGTCAGTATCTTAGAAGATGCACTGCAAAGGAAAATAATAGCTCATCTATAATAGGATTAATGTTTCCTAACTGAGGATGTCGAAACTTGTAAAACTTATGTCTGAAGTATGGTTAGAAATAAAGGATCATGTTCTCATGTGCCCTAAAAAATTCCAAATAATTGTTAATGATGAAAAAATTATAGATACATGTCCTTCACAAGCTGAATCTGGAACCTTTTATAATATCCTTAAAAGATTGCAAAAGTCCGCCAAAAAGAAAGAAGTTCGCTTTTAGAAAGTGTTTGCACATGTTTGATCAATCTTAAAAACTTCATCAACAAATTGACCCAATGGCAGAGGCTATAACTGGAAAATCCAGAAAAAAAGAAAAAACAATATCAGGGTGCAGTGCCCAAAGGAAATTTTTCTGACTGAAAAAGAGAAAGATCTACCTTCATCCTCCACCAACTTTGCAGGCAAAGTCTACAGGTACATTCAAAGTTTTCATTTTAAGAAGCAACATATCTCTTTCAATAACAAAATATTTTGTTTGACCTGGATTTTACCTTAAACTTATTGGTAATAACAAATAGTTTGTGTAAAAGCTATCACAGATACAATGTCCATCATAAGCATTAACAATAAGCTGCCAACAATGATGTTTAACTCTACGTCATTGATGATTGATGCTGTATGGATAACATTAACTACTTAGAACAATCCAATGGTACTCAATTAACTGATAACCATCATTACTGTCAATCATCGTGAATAAGAAGTGAGTTGTTGTCCACGTATATGTAATTTGTTTCATTTCTCATTAGATCTAAGTCCTAATCATCCAAACCTTATTCACTGTTGAAACTATCTAATCATAAACTATTTCCAAGAATCCAATATGCTACCCATCCAATTATCTTAACTGAACCTTGACAAGTAATTTGTTGTGATATTTAGTAGACAAATATAAACCTTGAGATCTAAAATTGAATATCATATCCTAACCTTAATGTAGAAACATAGGATATAGTTGCAACTCAAATTCATAGTCTTGCCTCCAGACAGTGAAGCCCAAATCTACCAGAAACTAGTCATCCACAACATAAAACATCCTTCTTCTATAATGTGGTATACTTGAAGCCTATTGCCATCATGTAATACACCTTACGTAGTGGCTTCTAACATGAACCTTCACTGTCTAGGATGCAAAAATGTTTTCTCTGATAAACATTTAAGTCTGGCTGGACTTAATTATAAGGGGTGAGCCCCTGCCCAGATTACTCTGGGCAGCCTCACCAGTGATCCATAGTCTTTATAAAAAACAAGTGCCTTTCACTCATGGCCAATAAATAAAGTAGTGCAATCCATCGTCGATAGCCATCCCTTCAGCAGCACAAACCTTTATTAACAGCGTTAGTTTTGTCTTTTTTAATCAATGCAGTCCTTCATTACCTTCACCTTCAGATTTGTCCTCATTGTGTAATCGTATTTTTTATTTCAGTCCTTTGCAAACTCGTTATGTCTTAATAACCTCTGTTTCTTCTTTCTTAGAGTGTTTGTTGCAAAAGCTTGAAGCAAAAATATAGGTTTCTATGAAAACTTGTTTTTCATAAAGAATAATGCTGAATGATAAGACTTGTTTCTTAGATTCTGTTTTGTTGTGAAAAATAAACAAGCATAGATAAATGTACCGTAAAGCTAAAGGTGAAAACACCCGGACTTTCATTCTGAAATAAATAAAACTCTTGTTCATAATTTTTTGAGTCTGCTCCTTCCTTACTGATTCTCTATAATTTTCTAATTTTTTATGTGTTTGATTTATAATAAATTTTCCAACTACATTGTTAAAGAAAAGCAAAAGCTACAGCAGTTGCGGAAAACAGTAATGCAGTCATCTATGCGTTAAAATAACAGGGGAAGCAGAAAACAGTGATGCAGTAGTCCATCCATTAACATAGTCCATCAGGCTCACCTCCCCCCCCATAATTAAGTCAAGTCTTTAATCCAAAACATGTATTAGCGCTCTAATGCTCTCTCTCTTTGCGACAGTTTTTATATACCACATTCAACATCATTGCTTGCAGTTTTCTTGGATATGTTGTATTTATAGGATTGTTTTTCAACATGCTGCACCTGCATCTTAACACTATTCTCGTTGCCTTGAATTAACGCTTCACAGTGGAACCTCTACGTCAATGCTTAGGTTGCATTTCCTATTGAAATGTTCGATGGTCCAAAAATCTTGTCTCAAGTTGTAATGTTAACAAAATATTCAAAAAAAAATAACCCAAGGAAACAAGAAGCTAAATTAAGCAAGCACTACAAAAATGCGTTGTCTCGTTGCTATAGACTATGATTCTTTCAGAGGCGTAATACTAACCACATAAGCTATATTTCTCAGACATTGCAGCTTTAAGAACAGACAAAAATTCAGCGGTAAAACTGAAGAACGGGGGGAACGAATCGCTAGTTTTAGAGATTCTTGGCAGCATAGCGCTCCATCTATTTAGCACAGAGAGAAGCAGGAAGGGATGGAGCAATGCCTGCATCCATGATTGCTTGCACGCGAGCATCGGAGCTTTCTGCCTTTCCATAAATGCCCTACGATACGATCGCCTGCAAATGTTGCTGAAACAAAATGAGGAACACCCTGATGCATTGAAAATGTAAGCACCTTAAAACTGAAGCATATTAAACCCATTTTGATAAGGAGCAATTTATCTATGGTCTGATCTTCTTTACCCTTTGCGACGTCATTGTTGGCTGCCCGTTTACAACTACTCTTCTCATTACCGAGTTATTAAAAACAGTGATGAACTATCTATTTTGAAAGCACGTTTAACAAAAATAGCTTGAGGTGCTTAATAAATAAATAAAAATACGCATATTTACAGTATTGGAGCCTTTGCTTTTCTGAAAAAATCCAATCTTAAAAAAATTTGAAATCTGAAATTGAAAACTTTGAAAAGAAAATCAGCATGAAAAAATTTAAAAATAATGAAGGAAGAAATCATAAAACGAGGAAGGATGAAATCGTGTAAGACAAATTTCACAATAGTAATGGAGGAAGAAAGTGAAGAGCCCTAGCTGGTTAATACAGAGGGATGTTTTAAAGAAAATTTAAGAGATAGATTTGAACTCATAACTTAAACCTTGGATTATTGATTAATGAATGGAAAGTAACCTTAAGTTCAACCATATAAATCAGAAGCATTCACACACAATTAGGTCGAATTCCATAGATTGGTTTAGTTGAATGCTTTAGAGAGTTAAGCATTGAGTTGTTGATCATTGTCTTCCCAATCATACTTGTGCGGGACCTAAGTTGTATGGTTAAGTATGATTGAGACACATGATTGAAATTTATTATTAAAATATTAAAAATAGTAGAGTATTAATCTAATTAATTTAATTGTGGATAAGTAAATTTAAACTAGCCTAAGCCTAAGCATCTATTTCCAATTTTTCGTACACACCCTAAACATCTAATAACGTTGCTAGATTACCTAGTGTTCAATGATAGGACTACTAAGCACTAAAATGTTTATGCTCAAAGTCCATTGTACTCATGAAAAGTTATAAGTGCAATGAAACTAAAATATTTAACAAAGTGCATGAAATTAGAGAATAATTAAAGTAAATTGCAATTAAAAAAATCAAGACAAGAAGCCAAGTGTTGAATCGATAGAACAAATCTTGTTTTTATTGTCCTCATGGTGTTGTATCCAAGTACATCAAGCACTCGATTAAAATTCCAAATGAATAATCTATTCAATCCATGTTGCATGCACTTGGTAAGAAATTTCTAACTACTATAGGAACAAACTACAAAAGTTCCACTAAGGAAATGACCAAATAGTGTTATAAATGTGGTAAGTATGTACACTTACATATGCATTTATTGCACTTGCATCAACATTGATGAATTGATGAAGCAAATGTTGCATCAACGTTGATGCATCAATGTAACTAACTGAAATGATGTTTATCATATTCCCACAACTAACTAAAATGCATTCTTGAGTTAGCAAAATTAGGTTCGAGTTATTTATAAAATTGGGGAAGTATGAGGCTAACTAACTAACTAACTTGAGTGTCATGTTATAAAAACCAATCAACTAATTAAAAATTAACAATGAAAAAATCTAGACACATTCCAAAATTTGGCTTCAACAAATATGTACAAAATTGTCCAAGGCATATGTCTAATGTGATGCCAAAAGGTGGTGGCTCCTACAATTTTGATAACAGCTCCTCATGCCTTGATGCAGGCTATGTTTACCCAGATACTTCTGTTGCAATTGCTAATTTCAGCTAAAAGGCATCTAGTAATTATAACAAACCATATTCGTAAACCCCTGTTTTATCTTTATCTTTTGTTAATCTTTGTTGATTTATGTCTTATGGGGATTTGATCTCATCACCTTATAAATATTAATGATTGTATTTTATTATAAGTGTGAAATCTTTTAATTATCTTTTGTTCAACTTGCCATATATTTTTATGATTGTTCCATTTTGAAAATATTCCTCTTTTAATTTTTGTTTTAGTATCAACTTGGATTGTTGATATTGTTTTATTAAGCTTTTGGATTTGGATGTTACTGATTTCTTGGTTTTTCTTGCTAATGAGCATGTTGATAGAAGGTGGCACATGCTATGAACTAAAAGATGGGAATTTTGGAAAAATGTCCTATTTTTAATAACTTACACAAAGCTTTACTTCTATTTCCTTTCCTATGTAAACTAGGCATTTTCTATTACTTACCAAACTCTTATTGAACTTTTCTATTTATCATGGTTTTGATTAAGAAGATAATCCATTGTAAGGGAGTTTGTAATCTATATTTAATTGTGAGTTTCCATCTTTCTCTTGCATCAATTATTCTGTCTCATTGGTTATTTCCTTCTATCTTGTGGTGGTGTTTAGCTTCGTGTGTTACAAATCAATTCTTGTTATAGTTCGATTTGTTGAGGTAGAGTAACTAGCCCAGGCTTTGTTTCTTTTATGTTTTCAATGATCTAATTATTATCTTATTACTATTAGATTTTTCATCTTAGTCCTCAATGAATGCTATACTTTTTGTGGATTTTCTACAGTCATTTTGCTCCTTTCTCGACCAATCGAGATATCTTGAAGATCAAGGAGATGTCTTTCTCGAAGCCTAGGAGTTACATAGTCTCTAGTGGAGGAGTCGTTACACTAGAGCCACATATGTCTCTCTGGCAGTGGAAATGTCTTTCTAGAGACTTCTATCTATAAACATCTCACCAAAGACATCTAGTCTGCACTAGAGATGTCTCACCAATGACATCTACTTATAAGGAAAGACATCTCTCCTACTAGAGCTATTTAGAAAACCACTTAAACTAAGGATTGAAGCTCCATTTTGTGCCAAAATAGGTTCCCTTTTATCCTAAGACACCTTGAACTCATTAAAATTCATCCAAAAACAATTCAAACTAGGTAAAACACACCATTTTTTATGACCATCTTATGGATACTATTTATCTTATCTGTTTTATGTTATTTTCATGATCTTAGAATCATTTTTGTTCTTCGATGGTGCTTTTCAATAGGATCGATGATTAAGCATTATGGAAGTCTAGATTATCCTCTAGAACTTGACCCATGTTACTTATGATTGTGCCTTGGTGATGAGTGGTTAGGTATTCTAACACTCCACCATACAAGTCACGAGTGTACACATGCAACCTGATCGTAATCTGTGGATGGCCAATGTAAACTCACTAGTCGTTGAGGTTCAACTTGTGATGAATGTCTTCTCACTTTGAGTTAGTGAAGTGTAGGTTATATGGTTTAACTTTTGGTGAGGCCTATGGTAGTTTGAAGTTGTTGGCTCATACTAAGGCTAAATGTAAATATGAGTAAAAGAGAGTAATAGAATCTAAGTCTAACTGTAATGCAAGTAAAGAGACTATTCTAGCATATAGGCAATAAGTATTCATTCCCGGTTTACCATTCACGTCTTGGGCTTGTGTAACTATCACTGGGATTACCAAGTGTTATGCTACTGGGTAAACCAAACAATAATACTACTGGGATTACCAAACGATTACACTATATATTTGAAACCAATTATACTAATGCTCCCATACTAATGAACAATGGAAAAGTAAAGTACTTAGAAATTGTAAACAATATAAGAAAAGCAAACATGTTGAAAGTTAGTAATTATGCTAAGTAAAAATGAACCAAGTAAGAATAAACTAATTAAAAGTAAAGTAAACTGAGTAGAATGCTACAATGGCGAAAAAAATCTCAATCTTTATTTCCAGCTATGAATTGTGCCCAAGAACAATTCACTCAAATAAAGATTCTGTACAATTACTTAATGCCACACTACGAACATTCACTAAATTGCTCAGTGTACATGAAGAAAACAAATTGTAAGAATTTGCCTAAGTATTAGACCAAAGTTGTTCATTTGATGCAATAATGGGTTGGTATTTATAGTGAAGACTAGGACCCACTACATCATATCTATAATGATGTAAGTAGAGCTACGATATCATAGATATGACATTGCATTTTTGACTTTTAATGGCTTTATCATACCCACACAAATGAATAGAAACTCATCCTCGAGTTAAAATAAAAGGAGAATAAAGTTCTTTTCCAAATTTGTGGTGTTGTATACATACTTGAATACAATGACTTATTTACATAAATGACTCTACTATGAATGCCATATTGTGGTTTGAGTGATGCTTACAAAATTATCATGCATTGCATGATGGACACACATCACAAAGCATGACAAAATAAAACAAAACTTCAAAATGTAATGTGGCCTTATGTCCCTAGTGGTAGTGGCTTCTCCATTATTTTTTTTCCTTTGTCATCAGGCTTTTAAAATTGATAACAGTTAAGTAATGCCTGAAGTCTCTCCTCTTCCGATCTGGGATCATGTACCATCCAGGTGAATTCGATGATGTTTGCTAGAGCTGGTACATCACATGGGCAAGCCAAATATGGAAACATCCTATTTACCTTCACGTATCATGCTATAAAGAACCATTGTTTTAAATGCTATGGCTACTTTTCTTAATTCTTCATAATCTTTCATAATGTGAGCCAGATTTGCTGTGACTTCCTTATAAATCTTGGTAGCTAGCCTTGAATACTTGAAGTTTAGAGTTTGCAATGTGTAACTTTTATTGGGCATTCTTTCTGTCTACAGAGTCTTTCTCATATAGTGCATAAACTATGGCCACTTGCTACTTCTATTCATTTCTAGGTCTACCTATTGTGAGCATGGCTAGACTAGCATATTAGAGATTTATTAATTTCATGTATTATGTGAGGTCTTTGTTTTTGTAGGTCCTTGTTCTTTACTTCAACTTGATGGACGTGGGTAATACCATTCGAGATTAGTTGTCAATTAGGTATCTGTGTGATGATGGACCTAATTTTGGTCTTAGACATCTAGATTTATTTTTTATTGATATGCTTATACATATCCACTTGGTCTTTGAAATGCTCTTTTAGCCTTTCATGCTTTTTGGTTTCATTTTTCCATGCATTAATCTCAATAGTTGACTTCTTGTGAATGGCATAGACTTTTTCCATTGATAGTATTATGTTTTCCTTAGCCAATTTTTGCATGTCTTGGTTAACTCTTGCAAATTGCTCTCTAAGTTAATGGATGCTTTCTTTGAGGACATTCTTTTATTTTTCTATATCAATCAACCTTATATTCTCTATAGAAATCTTCTTGTTTTCTTCTTCTAGGGAAGTTAGGGCTTTGGCATGAGTGTACATTTATGCTTCAACCATTGAAGTGTTCCATGTTGCTTTTTCTTTATTCATTTTCACTTGAATATTTCTAGCTATTAGTTGGACCACTTATTTAGTTTTGAATTTGTCTAGCTGGTCTAGCACTACGTATTATACAAGGTCTTGATTTTCTACTCTTAATGCTACCAATTCAGCTTGCAACCTCTACACCTCATTTTATGCAATTTCAACTCTAGTTTCAACTATTACCAATTTGCCCTTTGCTAAAATAAGCTTAGACTGCACTGTAGTGATATTGCTAGGGATATCAAAAAAGTTTTGCATCACTTGCCCTATCTGTAGTAGTTCATCTAGGATGTCTTCATGCTCTTATGGTGCCATGGAGGTTTCGACTATGATTTAGTCATATTGTTTGGCAACATAACAAGAATATTGAAGGACTCCTTGATATAATTAATGATAACTTCAACTACTCCTACTGCATCTTAGTGTTGCATTACCACAACTATGACTCCTTTCTCTGTCTCTATCATAACTTGGAAGGATGCATCATTCCCTAATATTTATTGTGCCTAGTCATCATCTTCTCCTACCTATAATGATATTTGACCACTAGTAGGTCTAGTTGATACTCTTGTAGGCCTTTTTGGATTGTCTATGACTTGGTGCATACTTGAGACTTCTCTATTTCCCTAGCTAATGGTTTCCACTATTTGCTATAGATGGCTCATAGAAGGCCCATAGTTCTACTATGTTGGTGGAGCACTTGATTCAAGTCTATCACTAGTTGGTGTTGACCCACTAGGTCTTGCTTGTTCTTGTCTTATAGCTGGAAGTTTTTGTTGACCTTTTGGTATGTCAAAACCTTAAGGAAAAAGGAGAACAAAGAATGTTTGTGGAATGGGATGATGTTTCAGGTCAAATAAATGACATCTACAAAGAGATGTTAAGGTCGAGACTATAAGGACTCAAGGAAGCATGGACAAGTATCAATAAAGGTGAAAGGTACAAGTTAGATGAAGATGCTCTAGTAATTGAGAGGATGCTAAATCAGTAAGAAGAAGCCTAAGAAACCAAAGTTCAAAAGCTAAGAAGATGTCTCCCACAAGCAGAAGATGTCTTAGCCAAAGTGGAGTACATGTAGAGAAGCATCTCTCAAAAATAGGAGACATCTCCTTTTAGAAGAAGACATATCCATAGAGATGTCCAACTTTTCAATGAGACGTCTCCCCAGAGTTGAAGCTATTTTTAGAGAGACGTTCCAAGCAAGCTCATGCCCTTTTTTCCCTTACATAACCTCCAACCAAGAAGTATGTGGACCTCACAATTGATTGATGGTTATGAAAAGTTAAGGACCTAATCCAGAAGAATCAACCTAAGAATTTCATTAAACCCCAAAATTGGTTCATTTTTAAGTAAAAATTTTCATCAAAATTAATACATTTCTATTATATATTATTTTATTAGTATTTAATTAATGTTTATTTTAGTTTACTTTAGTTTAGTGGTGAGTATTAGTTTATTATTATTAGTATTAGTAATTTATTAGTTTATTTTATTTTAGTTTAAATAATATGATATATAATTATATATAATCATATATAAGATAGTATATATTAATGTATTTATAATTACATATATATTATATAAACTATATAAACATTATATATAAAATATATAATTATTATATTTTAGATTCAGGGCACAGTTGTAGATGTCGCAGACTTCAGAGATTGATGCACCTTGCACAAGGAGCCCAACCCAGGTAATCCTGATAGGTGATCTCGAGAAGGCCCTGTAACGAGTTGAGCAAGTTCTGGTGGGCATTTCAGGCTAGGCCATGGATGCTCTTCGTCAACTGTAGCTCCATGACCATGTGACTTCTCCATGTCATAGGACATCATCACTGTACCAGCTAGTGCTAATGTCAACTAATCATCTACTTGCTGCCTTCATGGGTCAAGCTGGTTTGTGGGCCTGCAAGGCTTCCGTTGTGTAGATGACTTGTGCTTCTTCACTCTCACATGCCACTGATGTGCCCAGCACCAACACCACCACGATAAGGAAGTAGTGACAACAAGGATTTGACTATTGTAGTGGTAGCAAGGGTTTGACTATTGCAAGCAGTGAGGGTTTTCAACAGTGCACGCAACAGTAGACAACAGTAGGTGATAGTAGGTGGGTTAGAGCAAGGCAACGGTAGTGGTAGGATGCAACAATGGTGAGCGTGGCAGCAATAGGGAATGGTGAAAGAACATGTGGTAGCAACAGTGGTAGGTAGCAATGATGATGAGCATGGAAATGGTAGGTAGCAGCAATGATGAGCACAACAATGGTAGGATGTGACCATGATGAGCACAGCAGCGGCAGGTAATGGCAATGGCAAGCATGCAATAGTTAGACTATGGTGCAAGACTATGAGATAGAGGCCAACATGGAAGTGATACATGGACCAGGACAAATGACAAGTGCAACATGTGGAAAGCCACTTTGGCTAGGGCCTGGCCACCGTGTTCGTGATGCCTGACGCAGTAACGATTGGTAGCTGAAATTGCTGCCAATTCTCTACTCCTATCTTAGGATTCATTTGGACATGGAGCAACTCAGTATGTAGTAGGATAATCCATTAGATGCAAATATGGATTTTTGCAATCGATCTATTCTTGGCTTTAGCCATGGAAATAGCTCTAGTCCACCAATGTCAAGATTTTACAAGAATTAAGCTAAGGCCACCTCCCATGTGAATTCCATCACCTTAATCATCCACATCACAAGGCCACCTCCCATGTGAATTCCATCACCTCAATCATCCACATCACATGTCTCTTCGACCACTTCCCTTAAAATCCATATTAATTTAAAACATTAGAAAGCCAAACTTAGCAGTGAGATCGATTATAACAGATCGATATTGGGTTTTGCAATACCCATTACCCATAAATGCAGCATAAGTTATATTCAATCTTGAGACTCTTACATAAAATCAAAACCTATCAAGGCAAACAATCACTAAGAGGACTAACATAATTCTTGCTATTTTTGCTAATAACCTAAATGCCATTTCAAAATAAGTCTTCTAATGCAATTAATTTTGCAAATTTTTCCTACAATATGTTTTCATGGTTACATTTTTTCCAAGATGTAATAATCAAATATGAGTAATTTACTATGATTCCCTCTTAAGCTTAGTCGAATTGGTGGATCATTGTTGACAACGAACTTGTAAAGAGCCCACTTGTGGCCTTTGGAGACAAGATGGTGACAAACCATGTCAATGCATACAGGGGAGAAAAAACCACATCCAGGCAAATGGTTGTAGCAAGTAGAAGCTTAGGTCTTAGTAGGGCACAATCTAGAGTCAAGTCTGATGTCAAGATTATGTTGCCAGAATCAATGCTGAAGTAAGTTCTCTTTAGTTATCACCTTAATGAGACTAGGGATGAACAAACGACTTTTGTTCTGGTTTTTATTTATGTAGACATTATTAGATGCTGCATGGGGCAACTATAGCAACATTGATACCATAGATCATCCCCTTAAGATTGCTAGAAGCATCATCTTAAACATAATGATCAGCTGCTAACAGTTCACTGGATTTTAGCAGTAATTGTCCAAACTTAGCTAAAAGTGATGGATATTAGGAAAAGGAAGAATTTACAAAACAAATTGCCTTCATCAATCTTCTGGTTAACTTGAACTGAAGAAAAGCAATGGCTGAGAACTGTATATGAAAAGAAGTGAGAAAGAATAATTGCATTAGAAGGGTTTGAAGCATAAAGACATTAGGAAAACTACAAAAGCATTAGATACCTATCAAATTCAAATTTGCATCAGATCTACTCAAAAAGAAATGGGTCAGATTGGTTATTTTGATAAATATTTTCAACTTCCAATTGTCGATGAGGCATTGCTCACTTGATTAGAGTAGGTGACTTGTGGTTTTGCAAGTCACAAATTTGATTCCAAGGGGCAAGTTGAGAAATCTGCCACCTAGGGCATAGTAAAAATATACATGCAGATAGTTTAAGTTACTCATATTACTTAATATGAGGTAGCATGTAATTATTAGAATATTTTGAAAAGTCCAGTAAGTTCAATTTTTATTGATTTTCCTAACCATTGGCCATTGGTTAGATGGTTAGCTCCCATAGCATTATACCCAAAGGTACTGGGTTGAAAGCCTAGTATCAGAACCCCTTTGCACTTGCTTTGCCACTGGCCTAGGGGCATGTCCTAGGAACTACTATACCCACAAATAAAAGATCATAACCCACATACTCAATGCTCTTTTGGCCAAGGCAAGGTCCTGGGAGGGTAGTGCACATTAAAATATCAGCATGCACATTATTGGCCTATCTCCCTTACTTTTGTTTTTTAATTATAGAGTGCTAATGTGATTCTTCATGGAATTAAGAGTCTTTATCACACTAGATTTACTATGTAGGAGGTTTGGTCTGCTAAAATTGCATCTCCAAAAGAACAATTGTTATTCTCATGTTTTCCCCAACAAGATGGGTTAGTTTACTTACTTGGCACAAAAGTTCACTATATCATAATCCTCTGAAGTTCTTTTTTTTTTCTTGGGTTGCCTATGTGTGTTTAATGTCATGCATCTAAAAGTATATTTTGTTGTTAACATATTTGCTTATAGGGATGTATTTTGTTTACTGCATTATATTAACATTATGAGTAGGGAAAAACAAAGCATGGAGATTCGCTCAACATCGATAATCAAAGATAAGAGTTTCTTGAAGACTCGAGAAAGAAAAGATAAACCTGCAAGAACATTCTACAGCATAGAACGAAAAATCCAAACAATACTCCTAAGATATAGATTCATGCATTGTTGTAAATAAAACAATGCTGAACAAAAATATGATAGGTAATATATCTATGTGAAGAAAATACAAATATTCTGATCACTTGGTTACAATTACAATAATATATTACATGAAAAGCCTAATCTCAACTGATGTGAGATATGAGGAATATGCCCTTTGACGTACAACACCGACACCGAGAACACAATAATACATGATAGCTGCTCCTTTATATCATGTATCTTTTTTTCTTTTTCTTTCTTTTTTTTTGTTTGTTTGTTTCTTTGTTAAGTTAGGTAAGGCTTCAATAAGTGGGCTCTAGATTTTGATGTCCAATCTAAAGAATATACTAAAGTTCAATGTTTGGTTTAATTATATAATCTTACATTGATTTTTTAAAAAGAAAAGCAAGAAATTATTAGTCTTCTTGGTTCCATTAATCATATGGAGTCTATTTCTACAACTTTTCGTAAACATTTTTTTTCCATTGAAATCAACCTTCTCAATCGTAAAAGAGAATTGGCATTACTAGCAAAATGAAAGACATATAGTTAGCCAATTACATTTTATAATCATCCTAATTCATGTAACTTTTGTCATTGTGAAGGACATTTGTTTAATACTTGTCTTTTTCTACTCAAGAAAAAAGATTTGGAAAAAAAATGTGTTGACGTTGAAGATATGACAAAACCAATGTGAAGTTAAAAATATGAAAAATCAAGCTAATATTAATGAAAATGATCAAATGGAAATAAAGAATCCAAAGAAGACAAAAGCTCCTATGTATAATTTTACTACTACTAGAGAAATTATTAAGCAATCTAGACAGATAGCTCATAAGGAAAATTTTTATGTGTCTAATAAGAATACTATTAACTCAAAGATTAAAACTAGTGTCAACAAAAATATTACAATTCATGATAAAGATTCTCAATGTAAGATCAATAATAAGCGATGAGGTGAAGGTCTTCCACAAGTGCTATCTCTTTCTTGCTTTGATATAAATATTGGTATTAAGCCACAACTCTCTATCTTGAATCCTTTTAATATTTTAAGTTCAGGCATGGCTATTGAAAAGTGATGTAAATTTTGTTAGAACTAGGACCTTTCTTCCTACTAACAATTTATTTTTTTCACTTATTTTTTTTCAAAGTATCAATTGTAAAGTTGTACATGTGAGTAGACAACTCTAATATTGAAAAGCCTTTTTTTCCATATATGTGTATTTTAATGATGTCTACTCAATGTTAAAATTATGATATACTCTAAATTTTCTATGTTCATTATCAACTTTTTTGTTGGGGTCTGACACCCCCCCTCCCCAGTCAAATGAGTTACAAGAATGGTGACTTTGATGATTTTTGTTATGGTGCTCCCCTTGAAAGCACTATACAGTTCTACCCTTAAGTCCCAAATCAGCAAGACAAGATGGACTATACCTTAGAGATGACAATATGTGCAAGCACAACATGGACTATGCCTTAGAGATCATAATACCTACAAGCACAACATGGACTGCACCTCAGAGATCATAGTACCTACAAGCACAACATTAACAATGAACCACGCCTTACACATGATAATATATGCATGCACAACAATGAAGTATTAGCCTAGTGGTAACTTTTGATTTGAAAGCTCCAAGTCATGGGTTTGATTTTGGTGGGAAATGCTAAGTTATAAAGTTTGAATTTGACTATATATCTTGCGGTGTATCTAAATTACAATTATTTCAGGATAACAATAAGGTGTTAACCTAGTGGTAAAACTCTTGACTTGAAATTTCCAAGTCATTGGTTTGAATCTAGTGGGCAATGCTAAGTTATAATGTTATGATTGGACTATATATCTTGGGGTGTACTTATATTATAATTATTTTGGGGTTTCAACATCCTCCTTCTTCCAAAAAAGATACTTTGAGGTTCCAACAACCTCCAATGTAATAATAGCACCTTTGGAAAACACTGTCTAGCATCACTCGAGAGTCCACAAGCAACAACAAGGGAGGGCAAACTCAAGGTGGATTATGCCTCAATGCTTAAAGTACTTGGTAAACACAACATAAGAGCACATGACCTATTAGGAGAGTGTTGGAACTTGAAATAATTGAAACATAGGTACACCCCAAGATTTATAAAAGTTTTATAACTTAGTACTATCTAGTAGAATCAAACTTGTAACCTAGGGTTACCAAGCCAAGACTTGTATCACTAAGGTAACGCCTCATTGTTGCACATAATCCATTAGACATGGTTGGAGCATTGGATGTGTCATTAATAAACCAATATGAAAAAAAATCGACACAACACATGTAAGCACTCACATAATATTAAAACCCTTAGAGAACTAAGATACATCCGTACACTAATATATCTATCTCTAAGCCCCACTCTGAAGAGAGAATAGTGGCCTAAGCATTGAAGCTAAAGCTTCTTCACAAGCCTACATGTTTCTATGACAAGGTTCATAAGAAATCAGGACCCGTATAGTTCTAAAGTAATGGTTAAGATAGTATGAAATCCAAAATGATCTTCACACTCCTCTGACCCTCATTCTGAAGGGAAATAATCTTTAATCCACCAATAAGACATGGTTTCCTACACTCTCCCTCACTTGAAAGGAGTAACTTACAAGAAAAACATAAGTGTACATACACTTTAATTCACATAACTGTAAAATCAACAAGACCAATGAGATACAGACATGCATGTACATATAAACATCTTTTTTGTTGGGAGAGCTAAGATACCTTCATACTCTAATGCATCTAGCAATAAGCCCCCCCTCTATAAAGAAGTCGCGGTGCTTGAGTGAAAGAGGTCAAAGCCTCCTCAACAAGCCTACATACTATTATTATATAATTCACAAGAAATCAAGACAATGTAGTTCTTTTGAGTAATGAATAAATATAGCATTGAACTCGTAAGGATTTTCACAGTCCTCCAACCCCATTCTAGAGGAAAATAACTTTTGAACCTCCAACAAGACATGTTTTCTTACTTTCTCCCACACTTAAAAAGATGTAACATCCGTGGATCTTAAGTCTTTGTCTATTCACTTCCCAAAGATGGAGGATACATTGTATATCAAGGACAATTTAGCAATTAAAAATTCATTCAATAATTGTAGACAAGAAGATTCAAAAGCTACAGTTATTTAACTATAAAAGATGAATGTTGAACTCAACTTGACATCCAATGGAGACTAAAAATGTTCATGCAACTTAGGTTAAGAAAGAAAGATTTTCTCTTTTTTCATGTAAACTCTACCAACCTTTCTACCCGAAGAGAACTCTACTTGCTTGACATGCTAGCTAGTTTTCTACCTCTTGTAGTAATATGAGAGTAAGAAGTCAATCCTCTATGCCCAATGGAAGACTACTTCATACCTTAGGGAAATCACTCCCCATCTCTAGTATTATTCTAATACTTGCATAAGAAGGAATCATTAGAACTAGCCTCGATTTGGCATCACCCAACTCTTTAATTGAGGAAGGAACACGTTGGTTTTTCACTTCTTAAAAGTGGTTCATCTCATGTCCACTTGGTACCATCTAGCGTATCTCACATCCATCTTTTCTTTTTCCTATTTACAAATAATACTATGACTCTCATCAAGAAGTGAAAACATTAGACTAACCACCCTCATAAATCCACAAAGTTAGATCAATGTGATTCTCTGCACAAAAGTTTGCTATGAATATTTTCTTGTGCTTGAGAATATCACATGTCTCCCAGGAGTCCTTCTTTGAGGATGTGCCTTGCCAATGCACTAAACACTCCACCTTTTGATCAAGAGCATACTAAGTTGTGTGCATGTTGATAATGAAATGCATATGTTGTCCTTTTATAGCCTTAATATTTGGAGATCCTAGAGACCACATCTATGCTAGATCAATATCTCTTAGATTAAACTTCTTCAACATGGAGACATCAAACACCAAATAATACTTTACCAAATACACTAGCAACTACAACTTGTACATGACTAGGTTTACATGAGCAACCACTTTGAATGATCTATCATAGCACTTCAGAAACTTCTAGCTAACACACTTTTTTAGTATGATCTACCTTGCATAATTCATTTTTAAAAAAGCCCATTCACCAACTTTAAACTATAATGGTTTTTTATTACTATTAGCATATTTTTTTCATATGCTAAATAGATTTTCCAAGTACAATTTGACCATTTGAATTCTATTCATTTAAGATATTACAAACTCATAGGCTAATGGATTTTGACCTTGACATGAGGTTTCCAATAATTGAGATACTGTTGGTTGCCTTCCTAAGGTCAACTCTACCAAATAAAATCCTATAGTAGAAGATTTTTAAATATTGTAGCTAAATTATGTCATGGATAGAAAGGTCATCCAGTTGGTCTAAACAAATTAGATATTTTACTTATTCTAGATGATCATCAATTTGTAGATGATAGCCTAAAGACATTCATAACTATGTGTCCATTATTTTGAATAGCTTTCATAAAAAATCTCCCATGAAACAAGGTCCTGATTAGACAAAATGTTGGTTAATAGCCCAAAGTACCAAACAACATGATCAAAGAACAATGATGCTGGATTCTTAATTGTGTAAGGAGTTGGAAATGGAATAAAAATGACATTATTAAAAAACTTATTCACAACTACAAGGTTTGCTTTATTTCTTGAAAATTTCAAAGCCTCCATGGATTACTATTTCCATGCATTATATTACTAAATGCCCACAGTTTGAGTTCAAATGGTTTAGAAAAGTCAAGAAGAACTAACATAGTTTGAGTTGTGAGGGTTGTGTTAATCTTGTCAAAAGCTTCCTAGCACTTATTATTCTACTTCTAAGGGATATTATTCTTTTGCAAATTGGTCAATTTTGTAGTGATACTTAAGAATCCTTAGATAAACTTCTAGTAATAACTAGCCAATCCCAAGAATTAGTGCACCTCATGTACATCTTTTGGAATAAGCT
This sequence comes from Gnetum montanum, assembly GCA_015680685.1. Taxonomy (NCBI): domain Eukaryota; kingdom Viridiplantae; phylum Streptophyta; class Gnetopsida; order Gnetales; family Gnetaceae; genus Gnetum; species Gnetum montanum. Next base: position 788,209 of record MNCI01036336.1, on the reverse strand, counting down.
AAGTGACAATGGTCTCCACCTTCTCTAGATATAGTTTCAGTTTACCTCCACCAATGATGTGGCTAAGGAATTTAAATTCTTGTTTCTCAAGCTTACATTTTTTTTTGTTTGATATACAATTTATTCTTTTCAAATTTTTAGAACACTATCTCTAAGAGGTGAAGGTAATCTTCCATAGAGTAGGAATATAGAATGATATCATAAAGATATACCACCATGAACTTGTTAAGATATGGATGAAACACCTTGTTCATGAGTGTGAAAAATGTAGCTAGAGCATTGTACAATCTAAAAGACATGACCATCCACTTATAGGAGCCACAATAAGTAACACACGATGTTTTTCTTCATCTTCTTTTAGTATGCATAGATGATAGTAAAATTTTTGAAGGTCAAGTTGAGTGAAAAGACAAGCCTCCATGAGCTAGTCAAATAGATCCAACACCAAAGAAACTATATGCCTATTCTTGATGGTAAATTTTTTTAGTAGTTTGTGATCACAACATAGCCTTAGAGTTCCATTGTCTTTCTTTGTAAATAATATGGTAGATCCATATGGAAATTTTAAGAGTATGATATAACCCTTTTTAATGAGAACCATGAGTTGCTATTTTATTTATTTTAATTTGAGAGGTGTTAATCTATATGGATGTTTCCTAGGAGGGGTAGTTCTCAATAACAACTCACTTTTATGATTCAAAACATGTCATTCCATAACTCTTTTAGAAACTCTTCTAGCATCATGCCCTTATACCTTCCAAGAACTTCCTAAATTCAGACATCTAACTTGTGAAAGTCATTTACCTTCCTAAATACTATCAAGTATATTTTCTAAGTTGGATCTGAGTGATTTTTTTCATCACCATTAGGAATACAATCTAGGAATCATAAAGCATGCTAGTGCTACCTGGTGAAGATGTTTTCACTACACAAGATGATAGAGTTTCACCAATACATTTTCCTTCTTCAAGAGCTCTTATCCAAAAATTACTTAGAAGGAGTCAATATTTAAAATTGAAAAATTTAGCTTTCCATTCCATTATGTTATCATCACATCCACTTCCTTCATCACCCCAATGCATTTGATTAGGTAGAACATAGCTAACTTACATGATGTTGAGGCTAACTCCACTTACAAATTGAGGATGTCAGTAATTTCTAATGATAGAAAATTGCGATTGATACTTGCGTTAATGAAGGCATCCATCTCCTTTGATAGAACCTACACTTGAACCATCTAGACTGAATGCAAGTTGGCTCCTTGCTTTGGCTATTCTCCTTGAACATCCTATTATATCACTATTAAGCTCTAAGAAATTTGTTGCATCACACCTAAGGTCCCAATTTCTTATCCATTCTCATTCATCTTAGCTACTCATAAATGAGCTTAAGGTTTGTACTTGAGAGAGTTTAATCATAGGCTCTCGTTTAGACCTCTTCCAACCAGTCATTGATTTAGGTTTTGAAAATAATCTTAGGTAACATGATTTTTTGAGCAAATGAAGAATTTTAAGTTGCAATGCCTTGGAGGATTGTTCAAGAAACTTCAAAGTATGGTTTATTGTTCCCAAACCTATTTTGATCTTAGAGGCCTAATGCTTCCCATCACCTTGGTAAGAAATTTGAGAACTAGAGGTAATAAAAGGATGTAGACCCTGAAAGCCATCATTAAAATTCTTTCTACCAAAATCATGAGATCCACCACTAGACTTTTATCATTATGAGGTACTTCTACTCTATTCTTTTTATAGTTTTTGGATTTGATTTTAACCATTAAATTGATAAGTAACTTAATTTCTTCATTGTATTTCGTGATCTTATGAGTTTTAATCTCTTATTGGGCCCAAGGTTTTAGATCATTCAAAAATAATCCAAAATTGGTATTCTCATTAATAATAAAGATTTGTAATATCATTTCCTAGTACTTCTTGAGGTAATCTTATAGCTTCTCACTCTATTGCATCTCTTTTAACTTCACCAAAGATGTATAAATGGAATTGTTTATGTGGAAATTTTTAATGAGGATGGTGTACAGATATGTCTTTCAAACCCCTTGCCATCCATACTAGTGGAGAAACAAAGGTTTTGGATAGCTTGAAGTCACTCAAGGCATTCAAGAAATTTCTCGCCCAAGATCTAGGCACTCATAGAAGACATCTTGGAAACATAGGATATGTCTTGCTCAAGAGCAGGGTATTTAGAATAAACATCTCATTAGTTGAATAGATGTCTTGCTAGAGATATCTACACTAGGGAAGAGAGATCTTAGACATGTGAAAGATGTCTTGTTTCTAGAGGAGATGTCTTGCCCAAATTGGAAGGATCTTGCCTAAATGCTAAAGTTGACAAAGAGACATCTTGTCAAGCTTGTAAACATCTTGTTAAAGTTAAAAAAAGCTCTAAAGTAGTAGTTATGAATTAGAAATAATAAGAAATCTCTATGTTAAGTATGATAAAGGATTCCCTAAAGTGTTAGCTATGTATTAGCTTTGTTTTATGTTAAATATGAGATATTGTTACATTTTTTTTATGAGAGAGATGGAAAGAGAGTTATGTGCATCTCAATGTCCATTATGTGTGGGTCTTGGTCCTTTGTATGAGAGGCCATAAATTCAAAATCAATTATACCTTACATTGAGATCAATCATGTGTGATTGTAGAGCCTCTTTCTCTACAATATCATTGAGTATTTATGTAGTAATTGTTATGTTCTATGAATTTGGTTCCATTACATTTGCAATCTTTTTGTAAACTTAATAGAAAATAGCTAGTGATGAGGCATCTAGTGGTAATTTATAAATTAATTATAAGCCCTAGATTTGGAAAAATATTTTTCACATCATGTGTTTGTAGTTTAGCATGTTTGGTAAGGTTATGGGCTTTCTGTGATCCATACTTACCTATCATGTCACACTCTAAGGTTTCATGTTTGATTCCAAGTTGTTTAGGATGATTCTAGTTTCATTCAGATGTCTTAGGCTATTCCAACATGTGCCTTTGAGTTTTGACTTTTCTTAGAAGGAAAGTGATCAATTGTGACTTAGGAGGATGTGTTGACTACCCTATGCTAACTTACCTCCTATGTTAATGCAAGGGCATCAATGCATCTCTTTCCTGGCCTTGGCCAATCCCTACTAGCAATATGTTTGGGTTAGCTTATATGGCATCGATGATCCTCTGTTGGTGTCTAGGAACTAATGAAACCTCTTGGTTTCCATGGGAAAACTATAAATACCTAGGATGACCTCTCACACATATCTTAGTCTAAACTTAGTTATTAGTTTCGTTTCATTTAGGATTTTGACATTTGGTTTTTGTGAAAAACTCTTCCTTAGGTAAGTTGATTTCTTTCTTTGTCTTGTGAGTGTTTTAAGTCATCACTTTCATAAGTGCAGCTCGACTCTATCAAAGTGCTACCTTGCTTACATAGCTGAGAACCATTTGGTTGATCTGGAGTCCAATATTTACGTGATGAATAAAGCTCATGGTTTTCTCTTGTTTTACCATTGATGCCTTAAATATACAAACAACAAAAATATTTATTTAATTTCTATGTGATTGAGCTACAATGATTCATTCCTTACCCAAGGAGGTCACAATTATATGGCATGGTATTAGGCCATTGAGGTTGTGACTAAGTGCCATTTTATTACATTTCATGTGTGGTGTTGCACCTATCCCCAAGAGGGATTGCAACATGAGTATTAACCTTGTTCTTAGGTGGGATTATAATGCTTGTGTGTTTATGTTTTCTTTGGCATTTATAATTATAAAATCCTTAAAAATTATAAAATATAAAATTATAAATATTCTTTCAATCTCTTACCATGACAACACAAGTTTTCATTTGTATGATATGTATTATAATCTCTTTTATATTTATTAAATGTAATGATATATATGAGTGTTCTTGGAAATCCACTCAACATTATATTCGAAGCTTACAAGTATATTGCACTACATTTCATATGATATAATCCCATTGGTCCAAAATCAGTCGGACACCTATCAATTAGTTTTCTTGTTTTCTAGCAAATATTTTTCTTACATATGTTCTAGATTTGGTGTGCTTTGAAGGGTTAAATAAATCGAAGTGACCCTACTTGAAGATTGTTTTTATTTGAAATTTTGTGTTATTCTAGATGGATCCTAATAAAAAAATTGATCAAGCCTTGAATAAATATATGGAAAACATGAAATCTACCTTTCAATTGATGGGTAAACGATGAGATGAAATCAGTGCTAAGATGGATAGAAATGAAGGTCCTAGCCATGTTCCAACTCATGGTAATGCTGAGTGTTCTAATTCAAATAATGATGATGAAGTTTCTCAACTTGATAGAAGTAGAGAAGATGAGAAGGAAGTAAATTCCAACTATGGGAGTGTGAGAATCTATCAGCCCAAGGTTCCAAGGGGAAAAAGTCTATGTCCTTATGTCAAAACTCCAAGGTATCTATCTAGGACATCTAATCCTTCTTATAGAAAATTAAATAATGAAGATGAAGTAAAACTTTCTAGAGCTTTTAGAAATGCTACAAGAGTTCTATATGTGGGATTGAAGACTTTTAATGATATAAATGATACCAATGCTTTTGCTAGTTAGTTGAAGACACTTGACAAACATTTTGAGCTTAGGAAGGTACCAAATCAAGTAAGGGTATCAATTGTTGAATCCAAATTAAAAGGTATGAATTTACCTTAGTGGAAAAAAGAGTCTTAAAACTATGCGAGGAAAAATTAACAATCTATTAGGAATTGGTCCTTGATGAAGTACAAGTTGAAATAAATATTTAAACAATCTTGGTAGAGGCAAGAAATGATCATGAGGCTCAAATTCCTTAAAAAAATGAGAGAAGGACATGAAGTAATTCTATCAAATTTTTAAAATTATTCCATCAAGATAAGGTAAATTGGAAGAAATATGAATAAGATTCAATCTTTATTGGAGGTCTCAAGATGACATATCAATAGGAGTTATTAGTCTATAATTCTAAATCCTTGACAAGGCTTATGATTTGGCACTCAAAGAAAAGAAACTCAATAGATTTTAGAGTAGGAGAAAATAAGTTTCGAAAGAAAATAATAAAGGATCCAAATCCAAGAAGGAATCTAAGTCCAAATTAGAAGATAAGAATAATAGCCATGATAAGAAGCAAGAGAAAGATCATAAAAACATAAGTCCAAGAAGGAACAAGATAGAGGCAAGGGTCAAGATAAAAATTCATCCAAGATTCAATTCTTCAAATGTGGAGAGTGAGGACATAAGCATTGGGAATGTCCACTTCACAAGGTAGCTAAGGACAAGTATATGCAAACCATAGAGAAGAAATTATCCATCCAAGATCTACAAAGAGGTATTTCTAATGCTCTAATTAAGAAATTTTTTGAATTGAATTCTTATGTATTTATGAGGAATGTGAATATATGAGATCATCCATCAAAAAAATAATTTTTTTTTGGATTAGACCTAGATGTTTACTTAGCGAGGAATGGATTCATATTTTGATTAATTGTGGGGGAAGGGGTGGTTGTGGGGGTGGGAAGGCGGTTGTCCAAGAAAACATTAAGTCTTCTAAGGCAATTGCTAAATTGTGTTTAGTAACTTATTCTCATCCTAGACCCTACAAGATGCATTAGTTGTCTAAAGACTTCTCTTAATAAGTAAAAGAAAAATATGCTTTGAAGTTTAAAATTAGAAGAGATCATGATATTTTGACTTATGATGTGCTTCATATTGATTGTGCTATTGTAATACTTGTGATAGGGGTCTCACTAGTTTTGGAACAATGGGATTTATCATACAAATTGCAGTGTAATCTAGTCATAAGCTTTGAGGATAATGTTGAGTGGATTGCTAAGAATACTCATGTAGATTATTGTGTTTAAGAAATACAAAAGAGATTATAATACATATGACACACTTAGAATTCCATGTTGCCATTGTGGGATATTAAGAGAATATTTATAATTTTATGTTTTATAATTTTTATGGATTTTACAATTATAAGAAACAAAACATAAATAACATACATGCAATGCAATCCCTTTTGGAGACAAGTGCAATGCTCATGTTCCAATTCCTCTTGGGGACAAATGAAATACCACATATGAAATGTAATAAACATGACTCAGTCATAACTTTGATTGTCCAACATCATGTCATATAGTCATGACCTCCTTTGGTAAGGATGAATTGTTGCAACATAAGAAAATGTGAATTAAATGAATATTTTTATAGTTTTAATGTTTTATGAATATTTTTTATGTTTTAAAATATAAGACATCAATAGTAGAGCAAGGGAAAATCATAAGTTTTATTCACTACACAAATACTAGACTTCACATCAACCAAATGCATTGGGCTACATAAGCATGGTAGCACTTTGATAGAATCTAGACGTACTTATAAAAGTGATAACTCAAAACACACAAGGCAAGGAAATGAATTAACTTACCTAAGGGAGGAAGAACTCTTCACCAAAAATCAGATGCCAAAAGCTAAATGAAAATGCTTGAAATTAAGTTATTTTATGTAATAGCGCTTTTTGCGTATTTATAGTTTTTGCATGGAAATGAAAGGTGTTTGTTAATGCCTAGGTGCTAATGGAGGCTCATCAATGCAACTCGAATAGACCTTGGGTATATGAGAGGCAAAGTCAAACAAACCAAGTGTACGAGGCACTAATGTAGGGTAGTTAGTACATCCATCAATATCACACTTTGTACTTTGATTCCACATGCAAGCCAGAACCTGAGGAAACATGCCAAAAGGATCCGTGGACATCCAAATGAATTTAGAATTATTCTAAAGAGCTTGGAATTATGCATATAACCTTGGAGTGTGATGCATGAGGTAAAGGTACATCTCAGAAGACCAAGGACCACTACTGAATATGCTAGACTATAAACACAGGGTACATGAACCTAGGATCAAGGTACTAAAAAAGGATATTTAAGAGGAAAATGTAAAATCATGAGTTTTATTCACTATGCTAACACTCAACTTTATATTAACCAAATGGTTCGAAGCTACAAAGACATGATAACACTCTAATAGAGTCCCATTGCACGGTAAAGCAATAACTCAAAAACACACAAAAAAAAATCAAGAAAATGCATATTTACCCAAGGAAGAAGAAGCTCTTCACAAGAAATGCCAAACAAAAAAATTTACAAGATGAATGTCCCCATTTGAACTCTCTCCTTTAAGTATTTATAGTTTTCAAGTTGTAATGGGGTTGGCGAGGTAATGCACTAGGAAAAGTTACCCATGAGGTAAGGTAGTGTACTAGGTAAGGAAATGCATCATGTAAGGTAGAGCATAAGGTGAGATAGCACATCACATGAGGCAACACACCAAGTAAAGTAGTTGACCACCTAAGTTATCATTCTAATTACAATAAGCCAAAACTATAGGTATGAGTGCGTTCAAAAAGTTTAATGCATCATGGCTTACACAAAGGCATAAAATTACCACAGGATGCCTCATAATTGGTGTAGGTCATGGTCAAAACCTTAGATCATTATAAGGTTGTGGTCATTCCTTATGCTATTTTTGGGTTTTTTTGACATCTAAGCTTTTGTGAATGAGTTTTAAGGTCTTTACTCTTTCTTGATATTGTTTTGAACTATTCTAGGAATGTATCGAGTACTCATGTTTTGCTTGATTGGGAGTCATAGATGGGATTTTGTTACATGGACTCAACCAAATGATTATGTTGTCTCTTCATCATCAACAATAGTTTTAGTATTCTTTTATATGACTATGTGATTGTGTCTTTGGTAAAAGCTAATAACAAGTTATGGTATCAATTGATGATAGGCATCCTTGAGCTATTAGTCTTTCCTCCACACTAAGATGCAATTATGAGACTCTTGCTAGAGATCCCATCCTATAGAGAGAGAAAGTACTCATTTCTTTAATAGCCTTTTTATACCTCCAAAATGTTAGAAGGGATGTTTGATACATCTAGCATCAATAGTTATGAACAGTGGATGTATGCTTCCACTGAGATTAGTTAAGACTAATAATAAATTTATGCATATGTTAGATGATTGATGGTAGTTATTATATGTTAATAAATGATACATGGTATTGGCTAAGTACACATGACAATGATTCCATATTTAACACTAGAAGAATATCAATTCATCCTCATGAACAAAACCAAGATTGACAATTACTTAAGTTGAATAAAATTGATAAGAATTCACAAAAGTTAATTCGATTAAATGCATTTCATGTATATTAAATGGAATAGCATACAAAATTCATGTGAAAGAAAAATAATATTAGAAAAATAACCGATACAAAAAAACCATTTAATGAAACCAGAATAAAAAATTAAAATTAGTTATAAAGATTTACATGATTGTTGATGAAAAGATGTGATGATATGAAAATGTAAAATGAAGTAGGAACATCAAAGTAAGATTATGGTAATTGATAAAAAGTAAGTTGTAGTTATGAAGAAGAAAAAATAATAGTGAATGCATTGAAACATTACAAAAGATGAATGGCCATAGCTATGAATAAAAGGAAGAATGAAATTAAGCTAAGAAAGAATATTCCATGTAAAATAACATGAGACTTTTACCATAGACATACGAGAAGGAAGTCACCTTGATTCCCAGACATCTTAATGAACAAACATAAGATTTGACATAGTATTAGAGCTAGAACATGAAGACATGGAAATCCAAAGTAGTAGAAGAAACCCCAAGAAAAAATAAATTTAAGAAAGAAGATAAATGCATTGAATAAAGAATTATAGAAGCTTACTTTTGTAGAGAAATAAATGAGGATAAACCCAACTAGAAAACTAACCATTTTGAAAAATATTCATTTAACAAAAGTTAACTATCATATGTGGGCTAAAATGATGGAATTGTTACTAGATGCTAATGAACTTTAGAAGATTATAAAGTATCCAAAGAAATCTTCTATCGATGATGATGAGAAAAAGGTTTAATTAGCACTTTTGTTCATCAAGATGAAATTTACTTCTAAATTACAAAGATAGGTACCAAAAGGAAGATATTCCATAAGATTTGGAAATTTCTTAAGAAAATATATGGACCAGTAGATAAATCTTGAAGGAAGTACTTTTGAACATAATAAATCTCTAATTAAAACTAGATCAATCAATTACTGGTATAACTACAAAAATAAATAATATAAGATCAAAATTGGAAGATGCAGGAATATACTTGAACAACTCATAATTTTTTTTAAAAAATTCTACTATATGCCTTATCAAATGAATATAAAATTATGGTGAAAGCTCTAAAAGTTGTAGATTTGAAATTGGACTTTTCAATTTTTCAGATCCCAAAACCTTATAGAGCCCATAACTTACAAATTGTTTATGCAAATCACTTTGTTTTTCAACCCTATAGCTACCAAAGGTAAGCTCTTCATTGTGTAGGTCACAAATGTACCATTTTTTATAGAAAATGTTTTCCAATTTTTTCTAACTCCCACAAACGTTTAATTGAAAAATCAATTATTAAATACTAAATTACAAGAGTTAAACCTTTTCAACAAGCTCTAGTGAAAATTATAATAAATAATTAATAAAATAATCAATTTGCCATGGTTAGACCTTAGCCGAAGTGTAACTAACTAACTAATGGGAAAGGTACTCAAAACTTTAAAGTTACACATTACATCTACTAATCCATGAATGTGTTGTGGTCACAGATAGCACCAAAAGGAAAGCACACCCAGGAAGCAGGATCATCCCAATCAAGGAAGAAACAAGCTAGAACAAAAAAAGGCGAAGAATAGCCCTAAGAAGAACCACTCACAACCCATGCCATAGGTCCTCTCAGGGAAGAGGCAGAAGTGGAATCTATCAAATAGATTCCAAAACCAGCAGCAATGGCAACAAAACACTCCAGTTGGGATGATGCGCCCATGAAACTTGCAAATCTTAAGGTGACCTTAATAGAGGCTTGCTTGAATTAGATTAAATCAAGAGGTTCAAAAATCGGTGCTCCAAGAGTTAAATTTTGGCCCTTTTTTGGAGCATGCACCAAAAGAAGTACAAGACTAACTGAAGGCCTTTCCCATGTGGCCAATCATCACTTCCACTGAGGAGTGGTACATGGGAGAGACATTCCGATTATGGAATAACAGGTAGCTTAGAGAAACAGTAAAAATCAAGGACATCTCAGTGTCCTACTTAGCATAGGTCATTGTTGTAGTGCTTGGGTTGCCTGAAACAGGGGCAAATCTTATTGAAATTCCAATGCAAGTAGATCTGAGCATAAAGAAAGAATGGATACAGTGTTGTTATGGTGTTGGCTGTAAGGAGTTTGGCATGCTCATACAGGTAGAGAGGATCCATTATAAGATTGTGCCCTTCCACCTCAATCCCATGGTCAGGCTAAGCAAAATCATTGGCTTCTTTGCTTGAGCATGCACTACTTTGAGTGGGATATTCTTAATCAACCTTTTGTAGCTAATCTATCTAGATATGGAGAAGTAGTTTAAAAAAATGAACATTGAGGAAAGGCACTTCCCTTCCCATGCCTCATTAGGAAACTTTTTTGAAGGGGAGGGATAGTCCATTACATCAATGACATTGTCAAAACTGTTCTAGCTGCCAACTAGGCAAATATGATGAAGGATAAAATGCTTGCCACAACTATCCACAAAGAAGAGTAGTGACTGTTGCCTTCACCTGCCACTTAAACAACTATGCTAGAAATCGCTGCAACTACCCAACAACTACAAGAATACAGAGAATGGCTCTTGAGTGAACAAGAGCAATAAGAAAGCATGAGTGGTAGGGATCCACCTATCTACAAACTAGCCATGAGTCACCTTAATGAGGTGGCCCAAGTAATCAATTTGATGGGTGACGGTGGATCCATTTTCTCAACCCAAAAAATGCAGCTACTTGCAAGGTCAAATTTGAGCACCAGAGAGGTCACAATATCTCTTGTAGAATAACAAACACTCCTAGAAATTTCTGAAAATGCTGCAACCTTCTTGGTGCACTTGGAGGAGGGTGAGGGGGTAACAGTTTTAGTGATGCACCACCAGGGATAGGAAATAGTAGCAGAAGTGGTCACTGACAAGATTGCCAAGATGCTCAACGCACCTGCATCATCTGCACTAAACATCATTGCACTCAGAGATGTGCAGAAATCCATGGGTATCGTAAGTAGTAGAATAAGCATAGCACAACATGAGGAATTAATAGACTGATTGGTGGGAACTAAGCAACTGCTTCTAAATGTCTTAGACATTTTGGACAACATCACTGCAACCCAATCAGAGCTACTGGAGGAAAGGAGCAAAAATATCATATTGGAGGGGCAACTTAAAACAATCAAGAAGTGGAATGAATGCTTGGCTATGGAAGTTGTTGAACAAAGAGCCCAGATTACCAATCCTACATTTCTCAACCTAGCACTAACAAGAGATGAGGCTATGGAACAGCTTCACACCAAGCTCAAAGGGGTGAGGATGCAATGAAAATAGTGGTATTCTACAAATCCTTGGTAGAGGCCACACAACATAAGATTCAAAAGTTCTTGGATCAAACTTGCCAGGAGAATGTCTAGTTGACTGTAGAGAATCATCACTTGTAGAATGTTGATGCACACAAGCAACAGTTAATTGAATCTATCCATCAATAGCAGGAGCAATTGGCTACAGCAAACAAAAAATTGAGGAGATTTGTAGCAGAGAATAGGAATCTCTCCATGGAGGAGGTGTGTGCCCTTCATTAGAAGACTACAATTAAGGCAGCTTCTTGGAAATTGAAGGCTCTCGAATTTGAGAGAGTCAAGGACCACTACAAAGAATAGGTCAGTCTACAAAAAGAAGTAAATGAGAAGCACATCCAGTTAGTGAAGGCAAAGGTAAATGAGACTCTCCAACAACTTCAGTAAGGAAAAGAGTTGTGGCAACCCATTGTTGATGGGATAGATGCCTAAAACAAGGCAAATATCCACATGAAGGAGGTGTAGATCAAGGAAATGATGAAGTACATGGAGCTTGCCAATCTCTGTTACACAAATCTGGACATGTTGACTACTAGATGACCATGGTATAAATTAGAGAAATAGGTGGTGAGCTCGTACTTGCTATACAAGGTCAAGATCAAGCACCACAAGGACACCAAGGACAAGCTTACAATGGCCAATGTTAAACTGGAAGTTCTCAAGGCACGATTCATGGATTAATGGTCAACTACCAAGAACCTAGCCAAGAGGATGAATGACTACCAGGAGCTATGTTTAACATCAAATGCAAATAGTTCACTACCTAGTTTTGTCAATGTTAAAGAAATGTTCTCAATCAAGCCTTGTCCATGGGATGTCTCCATTCCATCCCACATTGGTGATGTTGCGTGGACTATGAATGATTCCCAGAGTAAGGATGAGAAGATGAAGGCATTGATTGATGCCTTGCACCTTCCACCAAAGGTTATAGCCATAGCAAGATAGCCATAGTTGCCTCAGCTACCACACATGCTTGAAGCTGGTGAAGGTTCTGTAGAGCCTCAGGAGTCATCACCACCTAGGACTATCTAATCTTCACCAGCATCTTCACACCATCAGAGGATGTGCTATCCAAATTTTTGTAGTCACATCATGGTGTTTAATTTTGTATCATGAACACTAAAATTTTGTAATGTGTTGATCTGTACACTCGGGCACTCAGTTTTGTCAAGTTAGTTAGTTTTGTTTTGTTAAGAGTCAATCAATAATCCCATACCTTCCCAATTTTGTAAAAGAACTTAAGGATGAGTTTTCATTTAGTCATGGGGTTATGATGAGCATCAATGTGTTGCATCAATGGGCCCTTGTTGATGTTGTTTCATTGATGGGACCTTGTTTACGTGGTGTTACCCTATCGACGGGGCCATGTCAATGTAGCACTTACTATGTTGATGGGGCCACATTGATGCAGCCCTAGAGCAAAAGCTATAAATACAAGCTCCCAACTGTGTTTATGGGCATTAGATTCATAGTAGTAGTAGAGCTCTTGTAGTTTGTCTATTTGAAAGTGCCCACAACAAGAGTCATTGAGTGTATGGATCTTTATTTTAGCATTGTTATACCTAAACCACACTAGTGTGTACGGTAATAAACATGAGCTTCTTCATAAACCTTGCAGCATTATGGATAGCTTAAATGTTTGATTTATGCATTTATTATTTTTATTAAATATTCAATCAATTAAGCTAAACTAAACTTTTATCAATTAAGCTAAATAGATTAAGTACATAAGTACCACTGCTTCGAGCGTAAACACGTATTCACTTGGTAATCCCAATAGCATTATTGCTTGGTGTGCCTAATAGTGTAGTGCTTGGCAACCCAGTAGTAGATACACGGGTTCAGGACATGTATGGAAAGTGGGATCAAATGCTTATGTTAGGATTAGCTAGAGACCAATTAGTTAGTTAGATCAAATTAGTCATTAAATCACTTTATCTCTCTCTTCAATCTCCAAAGAACATAAAACATAAAAGGACAAAAATCATATGCCTCAATTACACTTAACCATACATTTGTACTTCACAAGTGTAATTGGGAAGACAACAAACAACCTTAGGGCAAGATTCACTTCCTAGAAGACTAGTGCATCCGAAACTAGAGAGTCCACAAAATTCAACCAAATCATGTGTGAACACTTCTTGATTCATATGGTTGGGCATAAGGGTACCTTCAACACTCATCATTGCTTAAGGTAGTTCAAGGCTTACTCAAATGTAGCATCATAGGTGGAGAAGTCATCCATGAAGACTTCCAACCTACTATTAATTTGTTGTTGAAAGATGCTCAAGACAAGGTGTTAGAAGGTTGCAGTGCCATTGCACATGCCAAAGGACATCTTTTTGTATGCAAATGTTTCCCAAGGACTTGTGAATGTGGTTTTGGCCTAGTCCTCAAGTGTAATTTGGATTTGATTATAGCCACTATAACCATCTAGAAAGTTGTAGTCTCTTCCTTGATTATAGTCACTATCTACAATAGAATAAATGAACCCTTTTGTGATGTGTTGTTTAGTCTCTTCCTTAATGATTTGCTTCAGTTTGGGATTCAATCACCACTACGTCTACCTCTTTGGCTTTATGGAAGGCTCTGTATAGATGTGATGCTAGCATATCCTAGGATCATTTTCATTAAGTTTAAGATATAACCAAGCCAAGGTTGTTGGCCATTTATTAACCACTTCCAACAGCTTCTCTTTTTATGCAAGAGCAATGTTGACATTAGTTATTACTAGCTTTCCATTGTTTAGAAAAGCATATTCCATGCTAGTAGGTAGAGTTTTCAACTCTAGAGGCTCATGTTTGAAACTTTTAGGGATTTCCAACTCTTTCCAATTGGTGTCATCAGGTTCATCATTGGAGAGCTAGTGATGAACTCGCTCTAGTTCATCCATGCCTTCAACATAAGCACTTTTTAGGCTCTTAGTTGGTTCCATGCAATTTGTTGACTTGTTATCAAGATTAATTATTAGCCACTAGATGCCCTTTTATTTTGTGGTTATCTTGTACATGCACCTTTGAATTTCTATCTCATCTACACATTGTCTACATGTTGTGATGGATGTACTTTTCATGGATCATAGTGTTTGCACACAGTTGCACCTTGTGTCACTGTATGCAATGCATGGAACTCTCTTTTTCTTTATTTTTCTGAATGCATTTTCCTTGGAAATATCCAAGGAGAGGTCTCTGATTTCCAACCATGCATCAATGGTGCTTAACCAAGCCCTTTCCATAATGATTGGGATGTTTCCCTTGCAATTATTAATATAGATCACTAGAAAGTCAATAGCATAGGACCACCCAAAGATGGTGGTCATAATGTCCTTCACTAGTCCTAAGGAAATGGTGATGGATTTGTTTTCCAACTCAAGATGAATGATGCTCTTCTTGAGTGGAGGTAGGTTCCAAGATTTGTACATCTCATGAGAAATCAAATTTACACCAGAACCTAAATCCAGAAGAGCTTTGCAAGGCTCATTCCTAGTAATTTGTAGGTAAATAAGGGGACTCCTAGGATTAGATCTCTTCCCTAGAAGATGACTATACTTAATCCAATCAGTTACCATATGGGTTAACATGATGATATGCACTTTGGAAGGTATTTGGTTTGAAGGGGACATAAATGGCATGGATGCAGAGGATTGGGGAGAAGTAAGGTTATCAACTATGTAAGTTTGTGAGGGCTTTGTAGGATTGTTGGTTTGGAAGAATCATCCTTTTTGGGATTTGGTTTCCAAACCACTTGGTTGAGGAGTGAGTTGTAAGTTAATAACCATAGTGGCATTACATTGGTATGGCTAGACTGGAATTCACATTGCATTGATGAAGTAGGTGGTAACTGAGTTAAGGATGGAGAGACATGTGTAGAGGGATGAGGATAGTAGTGAGGAAATGGAGATTCCCCTCTTGGAGATTGGGCTCTATAGTACTTAGGAGGATATTACTGATGCTAGAATGAAGCTTGACTAGAAGAGTCACACTAAGAAATGTGTTGCTAAACATAGTACCCATATGGATCAAGTTGCCAGTAAGGGTACTACTACCTTGGTGGTTGCATCCTCCATGACTATGGGTGCTACCACTAATGGTACTAACTATAAGGTTATGGTGGAGCTCCACTTAAATAATAGGCTTTTTGTTGGTGGAACTACTAGGGATTGCCTCGAGGATAAGGTACCCTTCTAGGTGATTATCTTTTTGTCAGTCTAGGATTTAGAGCGTACACCCCAGATTCCTACAAGTGTAACACAATGCAACAACATCCCTTAGGATGTTTATATTGGTAGATTCACACCTACCATCATCATCTATTTCAGACTCCATAATCTCCTCTATTACAATAGCCTTACCCTTACTCCTTTGGTGGGCATGTTTAGCTTCCTTCTCCTACAATCATGATCACTACTTTTTTCTTTGGATTCATTTGCTATTTTAAGAGTGATTTAAATCTTTCATTCACAAAGTTCCACATTTTATCTACCTTGGCTAAAATTTCAAAAATAGACTTCTAAATCGACAAGGTTTTTCATTGCACCACCTCATCTAGTGGTGGCTCCTCCTCATTGTCATAGAACCAGACCTTCCTTTTTCTAATGGAAGGGCCTTGGTTGTACTCCTCTACACTTTTCCTTTTTGTTAACTCTCCTTCTTCTTTGGTAGCTTGATCTACCAACCTTTGAGTTTGATGGACCCTTAGTTTTGAAAGTCTTCCTTAGGCATAGACCCCAAGAGTTCTTTATGTTTCTATGTGAAGCCCATCTATGTTATGGTGAAGCTACTGCCTTTGAGAATAACCATGACCAAGACATTGATGCAAGAGAGAATAGTACCTACCCATGGCTACATCTAAGGGTTTATGTATCCCGTGTTAGTAATCTTGGATTTGCTTTCTCAAGTTGAACACTTGAGAGTATGTTTGATTCTTGTCATTAAAGAGTTCAACTATCGTACTCCACCTACGGATTGATTTCGGCTCCAAGGACCAATACCAACTTTCAGCTTTTTTGATGAGTGTCCTTGTGAATAGCTTTAACTTTTGTTATTCATTCTTTACATTTTATAAGGCATGGGCATCATGAAAAGCTTGAAGATGATTTTGTAGATTGGAGTTGTATCCCCGTTCAAACTTGGAGATATTATTCATATTCAATCACTTGATTCTACTATCTTTCATATGCCTTGTTGGAATTCTCACTATCTCTATGATTCTTAGCATGTTTCAAGTTGTAAGCAAAGGCTCATCATGGTCATAGCCTCTATAATAACCATGATGCCCTCTAGTTTCCCTTCTTTTGTGGTGGTGGGCCTTCCTTAATTGCCCACACCCCTGATCTTGACGAGTTCAGTGGGCCCTAAAATTAACTTGTCTTGTTGGTCATCCTCATCATGGTCACATACTCTGTGGCTTCAATCAGAGCTAGAGGAGGAAGAAGATGATAATGAAGGTATAGAGGAAGGAGGAGTAGCACCACCATGATGCTTTCCATCTCCTCTTCTATCATCATGACCATGATCATCATCATGATGCTTGTCCTCATCCTTGCCATGATTCCCATCTTTAGATCACTCATGATCATGGGACTTGGTCTTGCCCAAACTAGGATTGTTTACAATTGACTGTACATTCTAGTTTAAGCCCCTTCATCAAAACCAAGGGAGATGAGTTAGTGAATTAAGAACCCCCAGAGAAGGGATCCTCACTATCTTTTTAACTTAGCATGACCAATGAGTTATTGAACTATTTTTCCTTCAAAGCTTCATAGCACCTCTTTTGTTGCTAATCTCTTTTATGTTGTGCCTCAATGGAATGATAATCCCAATAGTCATGATCTTGCAAAATGTATTCAGTATTGAGCCCCTAGATTTCCAACCTCATAAGAGTTTGGTGTAGCATTGCAGGAATTGATCAATTAGGCAGCAATATAATGTTGCCCTCCATGTTCCTCCACTACAACTATTCATCCTGATGCAAGATGAAGGTGAAGTTTAGCACATACTCATTGGGATGAATATATACCACTTTGCATTGTTAGGGAATTTGTAAATTTGACCATTCATTCCTTTGTTCATTAGATGTATGCTCGAACCTCAATAGAGAATCATCCTTACGAGAAGAAGACATTTTAGATTGAAAGAAAATATCAATGTGCTTTTACATGTATTATCATTATTTTGAATGATTGCAACTTTAAGGTTCATTACAATGATTTTGAATAATTTTCACAAAGTCCTAGATACCACACACTGCTAACTAAAGTCCCTAGTAATGGCGCCAATGATGAGCAATGAGTATACCCTACACCTAATCATACAAATCACTAGCATTCACTCAATGATCCGATCAAATTCCATAGACTTTAGCTCTCTAAGTATACTAGTTTCTAGGAGGTAAATCTCACTATTGTAATCATTGTCTTCTCAGTTTCACTTATGAAGTGCAAGTGTATGGTTAAGTGTAACTGAGGTACATGATTTTTATCATTTTATCTTTTATGAATTAGGTTGCCTAAGAATAAGAATAAAGTAACTGAAAGCATAATTAATATAATAACTAGTTAATATTTAACTAATCCTAACATAAGCATCTATTCCACTTTCTGTACACATCCTGAACATGTGATAGTGCTACTAGGTTACCAAGCATTAAGCACTACTGGGATTACCAAGCGTTAAACATATGCTTGAAGTGGTCATACTTATGTTTGCTCTTTAATCAATATTAATTAATTACTTAGAAACATTAAAGTACATTGCATGAATATTAAATGCATAAAGAAAACATTAATCTATTCCAAGTGCTACAAGGTTTTATTAGAAAAGCTCGTCTTTATTACCATTCACACTGAGGTGCTCAAGTACATTAGTGCTAGAATAAAGATCCATACGCTTCTGTGACTCCTATGAGCACTCAAAAAATATTCTAACTTTCAGAGGAATAAACTACAAGAGCTTCGCTACAACTATGAAAAGATTATTGTAAATTTAGTGGGTAGGCACACATTTATAGGCAAGGATAGGGTGCCACATCGACGAGTACATGTCAATGTGTCAAACTGTAGATCGATGGGATCATGTTGTCGAGATCCCATTGATGAGGTTGCATCGATGCAGTCCAACTATGACAACTTATTATCCCCAAAGTAGGCTCATGCCTAATATGTCCTTGCATATCTAAATCACAAAAAGTTCATAGGTACCCAGGATGATAAATGGTTATTTTAAGTTAAATTCAATATTCATGTCAGGAATTTTTGTAGGATTATGCAAACTATGAAATAAAAATATTATCTATTCAAATAGTACATTTTTAAATTTTTTTGGTTTATATCTCACTTTTACATCATTTAGTTTATTCATCTATAGCCTCTTAATAACAACTTACAATT
Organism: Gnetum montanum; assembly: GCA_015680685.1. NCBI lineage: Eukaryota > Viridiplantae > Streptophyta > Gnetopsida > Gnetales > Gnetaceae > Gnetum > Gnetum montanum. The sequence goes on along the minus strand of MNCI01036336.1, from coordinate 769,301 downwards.
TTCTTTGGCTAGGATTGGAAAATTATCTTATTATTCCAGTAGCATATTTTTTGTGTGCATAACTCAGATTTTTTATATGTTTCTTAGCTAAAATTACAAATAAATTTGTTCATCATAGATTATATTTAGACAATTCTCTAGTTTATAAACCCATATAACTTCTTATTTGAATTGAGCCAATTGTTGCTATTTGGAGGTATCTAGGCTAAGTTGATACTAGAAACTAGCAACAACCTAACTTGATGTGTACATAGTTAGAAGGCCATCATAATTGGATAGCGATCTAGAAGTTGCTAAGGATGCAAGTGTAGCACTAATCACGATGGAATTATGGTGAGTGGAATAACAAATTTTTTTTTTAAAAAAGCTTGAGGCTAATGCAAGACATGCCTAGGTCATAGTCCTTAGTAATAAACTACCTCTATGGTGGCACAAGTCATAGTATAGGTCATGGCCATTATTTAAGTGATGTATTTTTTAACTTAAAAATGTATTAGAGTTCTATGTTATAAACAAGATGTGAGATGTTATGACTTGTCATGACATCTGTAGCACCAGTTGCTAGGGTTATAGGTTGATTATGCTATGTCATGTTGTTTGATGTACTAAAATACATGTTACATTAATTATGAGGATTTTGAGGCTTAAAATGATGCATGAAGCACTAACTGCTTATGGTTATCTCTTATGTTATGCTTGTGATGCTATCGTAATATGTACATGATGTGTTGTGTGTAGCAGAGCCAACATGGAAATGTGTATTGGTTGGTGATGAGGCATCTTTGAGGGAAATGGGGAACCCTTATTGGATGCATCCATAAGGATCTTGTCTCAGTCTTCATACTAAGAGTGGAAGGATATAGGCTAGACCCATGACTAATATGAGATCTAGGGTCATATGGACATGCATGGATCATGCTTTAGAAGGGTAGTGGCCTAGGGCTGAAGATGAGACAATAAGCACTAGCACTAGTAGTAATTGATGTTAATGAAAATTTTTTAGGCATTAATTGGGTTATGTGTACTTGTTACCGAGATAGATTGACTACCACAAAGGATCATGTGATATGTTGTGTTTCGATTGTAAATCCTTGGAGTAGTGGTTACCTAGGATAGATGAGAGCTCATGTAATATGTTTTGTTTGGATTATGTGTTATATGCATGATTCATATAATGCCATGTCTTGAGGATGTGTTGATACTATGAATCCATTAAAGCACTAGATGTTAGGGATAGATGTTCATATGGTGTACTATATGTATTTTGTAGAGATTTGGTATTTGATGGATATTATGATTAATAGCTTAATTATGACTGTTATGTGATGTGATATTACATAGTAAGAAACATACTAACCGTATTACAAGTAACTCAATGACTTCCTCATACCTCACCTCTAGCATAACATCATAATTCACATCCATAGGGGATATGTGAAGACTCTTACTTAGCTATGTACTAACCCCCTTTATATGTAAGTGATAAAGTTAGAAGTTCATAAGGCTAGTAGGTCTAAGAGATGTAATCAAGACCTTGCCTCTATTTTTTGTGTCTTTTGTTACATATTTTGTTATATGAAATTTATAGGTTTCCAGGTACTGTCAATCTAGATTGATTGTGAGCTAAGACTCTTTATGTACATGTTTATATGATGTATATAGTGGCAGGACTTCTACTATTTGTGTAAACTGATGTGGTGATGTTTCATGCCATGGGCTTATGATGTGTTGATCTTAGACATGCTTGTATGTATGGTACTATTCTATATATATATGCTACTTGAATCTTTGTGACATGCTTATTTGGTCATTCACTTTTAATATTTGTACAAAATGATTTATGAATTTCTATTGCATCATACAATTCACTAGTGTGTCTTGATGATTTGATGTACATGCTTTGTATTAGCATTTAGTCCCTATTAGCTAGGCTTAGGCTAGACATTAGGGTATTACACTAATGTTATTACCTAAGAAGTTAATTAATAATTGTGTATTGTTATCTTCTCGCTTGAACTAGTATTGGTTCTATAGTATATGGTTTAGTTTAAGGTGAGGCATATGATAATGATATTATTCAAAATTTATTGAAACTAATTAAAAATATAAAAATTAATTAATAACTCTAATAAATAATAGAGTAAATCCTATTCTAGCCTAGGATGATGAGTATGCATTCCCAAATTATCATACACATCTTGAACTCATGCATCCACTGTTGGGATTACCAAGCATTATGTCATTAGGCGAACCAAGAAATAACACTAATGGAATTATCAAGTGAATACATGTTTATGCTCAAATTTGAGCATTTTCATTCCACTAAGTTATTATCATGCGTGAGAAAATAAATCATTTTGTTTCCTGCATAAAAATTATATGGCAATTAAAGTAAATTTGAACTAAGTTAATATGCTATAGTGGAATCGAATTAATCTCCATTATTATTGTCATTCATAAAATATATTTAGGTACATTCCACTTAAATAAATACTTCAGACAATTAATTCAGAACTCCATTGTGGGTACTCATTGATTACTACTAGAAATCATGAAATAAAGCTACAAGTGTTTAGCTAAATACTATATTTATAGTATCATTTATGTGGTAGGTGGGTGGTAGTTATAGGTGAAAATAACCCTTGCAATATTACAACATGATAGTGTATGATATTGCAACCAATCTAAACTCATACATTCAATGTTCATCAATGAGGCATGTTTATTTTATGAAATTTGATGAGGCATAGCCTAGTGGTAGAATCAAAGAGACATGTTTATTAAAGTTATAAGTAACATATTGAAGTTAGATCTATTATTGATTGTTGAGGCATTTTCAATTTGAAGGAGGTGCACATTTCATCTTTTGCACATCCTCAATGTAATTTTTTTTAATGTGTTCATGTGATAAAGTTAAATTTTTTTGCTTTGTGAGATTGTATCTACAATATCATAGATACGATGTCATAACCCATGCTTTGTCATCATTGCTATAATGTCTCGGGATGCATGTAGCCCTATAAGTACTGACACTTGGATGCACAATCAACAACTTTTCATTCCAAGTCTTATGGAAACTCTTGTAGTTTATTTTCTTAGTTAGCAATAGAATGAATGCCTACAGTGTGATGTTTAGTAGTTGAATACATTGCACTACTAGGGAGCAACTTAGCATATCATCAATGGGCTAAGAAATAAAACTAGGGAAACCCTTAGGGTTTATGCCTAAGGTAGACTATCTAAAATGATAGCCCATAAAATTCAGAGGTTAATTGATCAAGTGGCAAAGGAAGAGGGTGAATTGAAGAAGAGAGAATTAGCTGAGGAGGATAATAGAGATCCATCTATTTGGAAAAGAGATGTATGAGTTTGCAATAAGCAAGAGGAAGAAACCTTAGAAGAAGTGATATAGAAAAAGACTCTACTAATCCAAAAGTTTGTTATGACATAACCACAAAGGTAAAAAGGATGTGGGACTCTATGAACAAAAAATTTGCTATAGTCTTAAAAATCATAAAGGAAAGAAATGGATAAGCCTTCAATAAAGGCAAGGAGAAGAAGAAGAAACGAGACTATAGATGAAAAGGAAAAGTTGCTTTAGTGGCAGAATGTTCTAATTTGAGCCTAAATAATAAGGAAGGGTGTACAATGTGCCAATACAAATATCCTAAGGGATGCTATCTTATAATGGCACATTTGGAAGAAATCGTGGCATATGAACGTAATTCAAGATTTATTGGAAAACAAATGTCAAAATGGTTACCTTACCCTCAAGGTAACTATCGATAGACCTTTCAACCAACCTACTACCCAAGTGGAGCTTACCCATAGCCAGAGGAGAAGTATCATCAATAGTGGCGACAAGCGCAATCATGGGCGATGCCACTACCAAGACAGTAGTACCCATATCGACAACTAGATCCTTATGGATACTATGTTTAGCATCTGATATCTTCAAAAAAATGTAGTAGTTCAAAATTCCTAGTACTATACAGAAGAGTACTATAAACCTACACCTCCAAGGATGGACAACAATCCCTATGTGCATCAACCAACGGATAATTCATTAAGTCAACCTTCTAGCCATCTACCACCTATGCCACCACCTGCAATGCAAAGAGAATTATTGTCACAACCACAACAAAAGAATGCAACCAAGGCAGTTAATATGCAAGAGGAAGCAATCATGCATGAATCACAATCTAGGAAATGATCATTCTTTCGAATGAGTCTAGAAAAGTTTCAAAGGATGGGAAGCACATCTACTTCCACTTCATTTACATTCACTCCTCTAGGAAACAATAAGCTTCCATCATCATCCAATGCAAACTTGATAACTGTCATGCTAACCTAGACCATCATGCATTGGATTAAGGCCGGAGCACTTCCTTAAAAACAAATAGACCTAGGAAGTCCCTTGGTATACCTTTAAATAGTAGGATGTAAACCATGAAAGGCTCTACTTGATTCTAGATCAAAGATAAACTTGATATCACAAGATATGTATAAGACTTAAAATCTATCACCATTAAAGAAAAGTAACATTTAGCTAGAGCTTGCAAACCAGCTAATCATAGTTCTACTAGGATAAGTGGATGATGTGATCATTAATATCAATGGTTGGTCATATCCTATTGATTTTCTAGTCATTCATGTAGGTAAAAACAAGGGAGAGTTTCCTATTATTATGGGAAGAGCTTGGCTTAGCACTATAGACTCTAAGCTTGGTAGTAGAGACTTGTTCTTGGAAATTTCCAAGGAAGATTGATGAGTGGCAAGGTACCCCTACACTCAACCATACGAAACGAGCGTAGCATGCATGATCCAGTCGAACTCCGCAGACTAAATGCCTACACGCCCCATGGAACAATTGGGGTTAATCATTTGTTGTCTTCCCAGACTTACTTGTGGTTGTAACGGTGTATGGTTAAGTAAGTCCAAGGTATATGAATTTTATAGTTTTTCTCCTATGCTATTGAGGTGAAGGGTTGAGAAACTAGCTAACTCTAACTAAGGACTAAGTCTAAATTAACTAGCATCAACATCCGTTCCCACTTACCGTACACACCCGGAACTATGCAACCGCGGCTACCAAACACTAATCGTTACTGAGATCACCATGCGTAACGCACGTGCTCGAAGTGGTCATACTGAGGCACTTAACTAGCCTAAGCGTAATGAGCAGCCAATTCCTTGATTAGCTGTAGACATCCATAAATGCTCGTAATCAAGTTGTACTCATTCCGCATTCTAGGAGTTGAGGGTGAGAGAGACTAATCGCGATGAGAAGCCGATTCCTTGATTAGCCGTACACATTCGTAAATGCTCATAATCAAGATGTACTCATACCGCGCTACTGCAAGTAATAAATAATAGGAAGGAAATAACATGTAATAAATAACAAGTAATAAATCCTATTCGATGCACTACAAGGTTTATCCACAAAGCTTGTCTTTCTTGCTGTACACAACTTGCGTTCAGATACAAAGCTGCTCGAATAAAGATCCATTCACTTGGGAACTCCTACTGTGGGCACATGGAAAATATTCTATCTCTGGAGTGATCAATCTGCCAGAGTTTCCCTACTTTTAGCCTAGGATGGAAAATAAGGGGAGTGCCACCTCTTATTTATAGATTTGGCGATGGACTACGATATCGCGTACGCGACATCACAGGGGACGATGCGATATCGCATACATGAAATTACATATGTGATATCGCATGGGATGCGATATCAGGACTCATGCGAATTGCGTCTCATCATACCCCCATGATTGAATGAAAACTCGTCCTCGAGTTCCTTACAATAATATTGGGAAGGTATGGAATTATTGAGGGGAATGGAACTAATGGGATGACATGTGAACGGATCATCATTACAAGACTTGATAAAACTAGTGTTCATGATAACAAGGGTGAACACCTTATTACAATGACATCAGGCCTTTGTTGGTAGCTAAGAAAGAGAGAGAGAAAGAAGTGTTGCTACTACCAATGCCAAGATTACGCCTTTGCTGTCCATCTGTAAGCGCGCCATCGATCTTGCTCCTTGCATAGCTACTTCCAGCGCTGCTCCATTCCAAGTGGTTCCTCTAGATCTGGTCCATTATTGCATGGTTGTCATCTGCACACACAACACAATCTTATATTAGCAAGGGTAAATGAATCATCATGTAATTGATACCTTGCTTTGGTGTAAGTTCATTGGCTAGGTTGTGGTATGGCTGATACAGATCTAGGGATATATTAATGATGACTACCGAAGCTGTAGGGGTTAGGAAGAAAATCAAAAATTTTTGGGGCTAGGAGAAAATCGAAAAAATCAGGCCCTAGACCCCCATGACTAATTGCAAACCTCCGGTAACGTTAGAATGGAGAAAGAAAAGGAGTAAGAAAGATAGATAAAAAGGGACAACTATAGCATCAATGAAATGGACGTCAAGATGGTAATAAACGAAAGAAAACTAATTGCAAAAATGTTAGGGAAAAGAAGTTAATGGATGCTCCAAATAGGAATGTCAGTGGGTCCTCCCCAAAGCAGGCTCATGTCCTTAATGCCTAGAAAAACCCACATTCAAAGAGTCCGTAGCCTCTGGGAATGTCATTTGGAACAAGAGTTAAAGTCTTGACCACAAGCATTTACCAAAGAGAAAACAATGCATCTACCAAAATATATACACTAATGATACAACCGGCAATGAGCTGAACAATGGAGAGAAGGGTGGAGAGAAGAGAAGGGAATGGAATCCCAAGAACAAGGTGGTGTACAGCCCCTTGTGGATTTTAAGAATGATGTGATTTTGTAAGTATCATTCCAACTCCAGCCTCAAACCAACCACATCCAGTGACTTCGCATCAATGCATTTGGCTAAACCATCCACTTGGATAACAAGAATGCAACCTCCAAGAGCCACCACCATTCCAACAAAACAAAGGAGGGAATGGGAAGTGAGAAGGGCCTTAGTTATATGGAACACGTTTGGTTCCAAAACCAGTGCTTGTAGCCCAATTTTATTCATCTAAGAGGTGTGCTTTGAATTCTCACTTTGTTGTTTTTGTTTTTTTTTATTTATGCGTGAGAACCACACCATGCAAAGACTTGATTATTTTTATTTTCTCAACTTCTGATAATTTGGTAACATTGGAATAGTAAGAAAACTCAAGAAGAAAACATCCAAGCACCCAAGAGAACGGCCAACACAAAAGCATCTAGTTCCCTTGAAGTCACACCCTTTGCAATTCTTGAGTCCTTCCTTAGTTTGAGAAATGCCCAGTCACTGATTTGTTTAAGTTCTTATTAGAAGGGGACTGTACATTTCCAAGCTGAGAGAGACCATAGAAATTGGTGGATGGATGGATGAAGTGGTCTCATTGCCTGCCATATCAAAAGAAACATACCTTAGTATCAACATTGTGACTTAAAGGTAAAAACCAAACATTAGCAATCAATATGAAAACAATTCATATCATCATTCCGAACACTTATTGGGTGACAAACTTACAGGGTGGATCACACACACACACACACAAAATGGAAAAAGTGTAACGATGTTGTAAAACAAAAACTAGAAAAGTTAAAGAAAGTTGTAAAACAGAAACGTGCAAGACAAAAATTGTGTAAAACAAAAACGTGTAAAACAAAAATGTGTAAAACAAAAATCAAAAAAGAACTGAGGGTCCCATATGATTAGCATAGGTGGCCATCTCCCCCATGACTAAGTTGTAAGGGAGAGATCCAAAATAATGAGTGTCTATTTGAATTTCTAAGAAGTGCCCAACTTCTCCCAATTGGTGATCTTAGATTAAGGGGTGGAAGTTGGCGACGCTCATATTCCAATGTATATATGCTTTCGTTATGGACGTGGGTTTCCTCAGTTTGTTACATGCATATTTGGTTACTCCTTCGAGTAGCTGTCAACCACGGGGTGTCTACTACTGGTTGTGTGGTTGCTACATACAGGCATCTTTGTTTCAATGTTTCAAGAGCACACTTGTTACATGGAGGCATTTCCTCCATGTCATCACCCGATGAATCACTGTATGTGATGCATGGAACTTTCCTCTTCTTGATCTTTCCACAAATTTTTATCTTAGAGATTTCCAAGGAAAGATCGCGGATCCTAAGGCATGTGTCTACTGTACTTAGCCATGCCCTTCCCATTAGAATCGGGAAGTCCCCTTTGATGTTATTAACTTCAATCACCAGGAAATCAGCTGGGTAATACCAACCACACATAGTGGTAATGATGTCCTCCACCAATCCCAAGGGAATGGTGATGGACTGGTCTGCCAGCTCTAGTTGAATGTTGCTCTTCTTAAGTTGGGGCAGGTTCCAGGCATGATACATCTCTCGTGAAATTAAGTTGACTCCGGAACCTGAGTCAAGAAGAGCCCCATGTGGTTCATTTCTGGCGATCTGTAAATAGATTACGGGACTCCCAAGATTAGTTAGTTTCCTGAGAAGGTGGCCTACCTCAATCTAGTTGATTATGGTATGTGTTAACATAACCGTATGCGTTACACTCTATTGGACTGAAGGGTGCTCCGAAGTGTTAGATGGTGGAGGAGTGTACATGGGCTCAACCGCTTGTTGTTGCGAGAGTTTGTTTGGGCTTTTGTTTTTGAAGAAAGGTCTTCTCTTTTTACAGTTTTCAGAACCAGTAATAGGTTGGATATTTATAGCGTGACGTTGCTGCAGTTGAGGAAGAAGTTCCCCTTGCATTGTTGGAGTAGGAGGTGTTATGGGAACTACTTGTGGTGGAAGAGGTGCGGATGGATTTGGAGGATGGTGTGGGTATGGGGTGTCTCCTGGAGGATAAGGAGTCCTTCTGAAGTACTCCTGAACTTAGTAGTGACAGTTGGGGGTTGTGTGACTCATAGAGTCACTTGGAGAAATCGGCTGCTGCACATAATATCCATAAGGGTCAGGGTGTTAGTAAGGGTACTGATGTTTCAACGATGGCATTTCCCATGATTGTGGGTATTGCCACTGCTGATGCTATCTAATGGGTTTTGGTGGAGTTCCACTTGGATAATACGTTAGTGGTTGGTGGAACTGCCTTGGGTTACCTTGTGGATAAGGTAACCTTCAAGGTGTTTGCTATTGGTTGAGTCTTAGATTAAGCGCATGCACCCCAGACTCCTATAGATGTGAGATAATGGGGCAACATCCCTTAGGATGGTCATAGTGGCAGATCTCACATCCACCGTCATCATCTGTGTCAGAGTCCACAACCACATCGGAGTTAGTGATTTTCCCCTTACCGTTGTTATGTGTAGGGCTTAAATCTCTCCACTTTTTCTTACCTTTGTTACTATTTCATTCCTCCTTAGACTTTTCTACGATTTTCAAGATTGTTTCAATTCTCGAGTCTAAGGAATCCCACATTTGGTCTACCTTGGCCGATACCTCGGTTGTTAATTTTTGGATCGGCAAAGTTTTTCGGTTCACCAACTCTTCGAGTGGTGACTCATCCTCCTCATCACAGAATTTCACTCCTTTCTTGCGAAGGGAGGGATTGTAGTTGTATTCTTCCACACTTTCCCTTTTTCATAGCTCACCTTCTTCTTTTGCTACTTGCTCCAACAAGCTATGTACTTCATGGCCTCTAAGTTGTGAGAGTGTCCCTTGGGCATAAGTTCCAAGGGTTCTTCTAGTTTCATGTCATAGCCCATCCACGATGTGGCAAAGTTGATCCTGTTGAGCGTACCCATGGCCCAGGCAACGATGTAAAAATATGTAGTAGTGGGCCATGGTAGCATCCAAGGGTTCATATGTACATTGTTTCCATCCTTGGATCTGTTTACGTAATTTGGACACTCTGGAGTACGTCTGATACTTATCGTTGAATAGTTCTAGCATCATACTCCACCTCCTGATGGTTTCCGGTTCTAAGGACTGGTACCAACTCTCTGCTTCTTTGGTGAGTGTCCTTAGGAAAAACTTAAGTTTTTACCGCTCATTTTCTATATTCTGCAAGGCACAGGCATTGTGGAATGCTTGTAAATGATTTTGTGGATCTGCGTTGTATCCCCCTTCAAATCATGGGATATTGTTCATATCTAATCATTTGATCTGACTATCCTTTAAATGCCTTGTGGGAATCCTAACTACCTTCGTTATGTCAAGCATGCTTCGGGTTGCAAGTAGGGGTTCATCATGATCATCTCTTTCATGACGCCTGTGATGTCTTCGTTGTTCCCTACTCTCCCTACATCCTTGCCCTTGTCCTCTCTCTCGACTTTCCCATCGAGGTCTTTCATCCTTCTTACCTTTATCCTCACCTTTATGTTCATGGTGGCTATGCCTAGATGTGGAAGGAGAGGGTGAATGATGTGAAGAAGGGGAAGAAGAAGGGGAACCATCACCATGACGATGTTTCTTACCTTCTCTTTGGCTGCTACGGCCCTGATCGTGGTGACGATCTAAGTGCTCATCCTTAGCATGAGTGGTTGTTCCCTCTGTGAACAGTTGGTGTTCACGGGCATCAAAACCATGGTTATGTATCATTGATCGTAGATTCTGATACCCAACCTCCTCACCATCGTTAGGAGGGGGAACATCATTCATTAAAGAACCCGTGATAAGGGGTTCCTCATCTCCTATTTCGCTAAGGATGTGCAGGGCTTTGCCCTTCAGAAAAGTATATTGACTCTTCTACCTTAAGTCCCTCATATGTTGGGCATCTGTGGGATAATAATCCCTCATGTCAAAATCCTCAGCAATGTATTCAGCAAATAGTTCTTGTATGCCAATCTGTGCCAAGGCACAGAAAAGCATGCGAGAGACTGATCGATTTGGGGGTAACACGATGTTACCTTGCAAATCTCTCCATCGCAGCTATTCGTCTTGATGGAGGATAAAAGTAAAGTTTGGAATATACTCATCGGGATGAGTATAAACTATCTTGTATTGTTTAGGACTTAGCTGATTTTGGTTATGTTTTTTATGTTGCCAACTGTCTCATGTATGGTCCTTAGGTGGTGAGTTGCTCTTATGAGAAGAAGACATTGTTATTGGTGTGCTAATTCACCGTTATATAATTTTTCTCTCTTGATTAACTCGAAGGTTTGTTAAGGCTCACAACGATGTGAGTGATATCCCTTATGTTCTATTTAGCGCACAAATACTTAGTCCCCAGCAATAGTGCTAATGATGAGTGACGAGGTACCCCTACACTCAACCATACGAAACGAGCGTAGCACACGCGATCCAGTCGAACTCCATAGACTAAATGCCTACACACCCCATGGAATACTTGGGGTTGATCATTCGTTGTCTTCCCAGACTTACTTGTGGTTGTCATAGGGTATGGTTAAGTAAGTCCGAGGTATATGATTTTTATAGTTTTTCTCCTATGTTATTGAGGTGAAGGGTTGAGAAACTAGCTAACTCTAACTAAGGACTAAGTCTAAATTAACTAGCATCAGCATCTATTCCCACTTATCGTACACACCCTGAATTATGCAATCGTGGCTACCAAACGCTAATCGTTACTGAGATCACCATGCGTAACACACGTGCTCGAAGTGGTCATACTGAGGCACTTAACTAGCCTAAGCGTAATGAGCAGCTGATTCCTTGATTAGCCGTACACATCCATAAATGCTCGTAATCAAGTCGTACTCATTCTGCATTCTATGAGTTGAGGGTGAGAGAGACTAATCGCGATGAGAAGCTGATTCCTTGATTAGCCGTACACATTCGTAAATGCTCATAATCAAGTCGTACTCATACCGTGCTACTGCAGGTAATAAATAATAGGTAGGAAATAACATGTAATAAATAACAAGTAATAAATCCTATTCCATGCACTGCAAGGTTTATCCACAAAGCTCGTCTTTATTGTTGTACACAACTTGTGTTCAGGTACAAAGCTCCTCGAATAAAGATCCGTTCACTTGGGGACTCCTATTGCGGACACATGGAAAATATTCTATCTCTGGAGTGATCAATCTGCCAGAGTTTCCCTACTTTTAGCCTAGGATGAAAAATAAGCGGTGTGCTGCCTCTTATTTATAGATTTGGCGGCGGACTGCGATATCGCGTATGCGACATCGTGTACGCGATATCGCGGCTCATGCGAATCGCGTCTCATCAAAGATGAAGCCAAAATTGTTGAAAGACACAAAGTTCCATGTATAGCATATAGCGATAATGGATGCAATTTCATGTAGAAAATATGGGTAGTTAAATAGGAAAACAACATAACATGAAAAATATGTGTTGAAGAGAGTTATGTGAAAAAAATGCCTATATACAATAGTCACTAAACAAGAAGGCAGCTAGTGGCTAATTACAAATAAAGAAACTGAATCAAACATACACATGAAACCAACAAACCAGATTATAAGTGCTTACATAGAAGAAACTGATAAGTTAGAGTAATTAAGAAGAAGACACTCCCATCCACACTCATGTCAAGAAGAGGAGATTGAATGGAAACAACTTGAGATCCTAGATAAAGTTGAACTAGAGCCATTAGAATTAAAGGTTAGACCAACAACACTAGAATATGCTTTCCTAAACAATAAGAAGCTAATTATCATTAATGCTAACCTAGACAAACAACAAAAAGAGAGATTTTTGGAAGTGGTTAATAAATGGCCAATAGCATTTGCCTCGTCTTATGATGATATAATTGGCATTGATCCTTGAATTTGTCAACATCAGATATATACAAATCTAGCTATGAAACCATGACACCAACCATAGAGAAGTCTAAATCCAAAGCTCAAGGAAGTAATCAAGCAAGATTTGAAAAGATTCATTTATCCCATTGCAAACAGTGAATGGATTAGTTCTTTGGTAATTGTTCCAAAGAAGGAAGACAAGTGGAGAATGTGTATTAACTTTTGATTGTTGAACTCTACAACATTAAAGGATTATTTCTCTTTACTATTTGTTGATCAAGTCCTTGACACTATTGTAGGACATCAATACTATAGTTTTCTAGATCGATATAGTAGATATAAGCATATCCACATTGCACCTGAGGATCAAGAAAAGACAACGTTCACTAGTTCAGGGTGATGTTTGCTTATAAGCAAATTCCTTTCAGTCTTTACAATGCACCCACTACCTTTCAGAGATTAGTACTCATCATCTTCCAAAAATAGATAGGCAATGGTGTTGAAGTATTTATGGATGATTTTTCAATATATGGGCTAGATTTCAAAGAGACATTGGACTGTTTAGAGCAGGTACTACAAATATATATGGAAACAAACTTAAATCTCAATTGGTAGAAGAGCCATCTAATGGTCCAGTATGGGATTGTGCTAGGACATAAAATTTTGCAAAGGAATAGAGGTAGATCTTGAGAAGATCAAAGTCATACAAAACATCACCCAAAGGCCTCAAACTATTAAAGATGTTTAGTCATGTCTAGAATACATGAGATACTACATACGATTTATAGAAAATTTTTCAAAAATTGCAAAATCGTTGGTAGAGCTAACCAAAAAAGGATGCATCATTTCAGTCGATTGAATCATGTGAAAAGACATCTGAGACCTTAAAACAAAAGTTAATTAAGAAACCAATCCTTTGAGCTCTAGATTGTTCTAAGACTTTTCATATCATGATAGATGCTTCAAATTATGCACTAGGTGTAGTGCTAACACAACTGGATGACCAAAAAAGACCATACTATATACATTATATTAGTAGAAACATCACTGGGGCCTAACTCAATTACACCACCACCAAAAAGGAGCTTATGATAGTGGTGTATGTGCTAGAAAAATTTAGACACTATGTGCTTGGGTATCTAATCTATGTTCATACCAATCATAGTGTAATCTAATTCCTAATGAACAAACCAACAGTAAGTCCCAAAGTGATCAGATGGTTCACCATTCTACAAGAAATTAACATAACCATGATCAACAAGAAGGACATGGAGAATGTAGTAGTAGACCACTCATCAAGGTTGAGACGTGAATCACAAAACCAAGTAGAACCATTATCAAATTAGTTCCTTGATGAAAACTTATTTACTAAGACAATAATGGTTGTTGAGTCAATGGAGAAGTCATGGACCACTGATTACATGACTTATTTACCCACACAAGAGCTTCCCATTGAGTGGGGTAAGAAATTGAAAGAATAGTTTCTTCATAAGGTTAAGAGATATATGTAGATGAATAGGAATCTTTACAAGATTTGTGCCAATGGGTTAGTCTGATTGTGTATATCGAAATGTAATTAATACAGGATCCTACAAGATGCACATGAAGGCCCATGTGGTGGCCATTATGCAAGACATAAGAAGACATTGAAACTGATGATGGTAGGCTACTTTTGGCCTACCTTGTTTTGGAATGCCCAAAATCTTGTGAAAGATGCTAGAGAGATGAAGGAATAATATCTAGAAAGGAAGGGTCATAACAATCGATACAACCATTGGAACTGTTTAACATATAGGGAATTGACTTCATGGGACCCATCACACCAATGTCGAATGGGAAGGCTTACATAACAGTGACCATGGATTATTGCACAAAGTGACCATAGGCAACTGCAGTTAAAGATTGTACCACCAAAATAGTTATTAAATTCTTCTAAAAACATGTGGTGAATTGATTTGGAGTACCAAGGATGCTTATTTTAGATAATGAAACTCACTTTACTGGTGCTACTTTTAAGAAGCTCATGCAGTAGCTTGGGGTGATCCATAAACTGACCACACCATATCATCCCCAAGTGAATGGTCAAGCCAAAGTAGCTAATTGAGATATCACAAGAATATTAACTAAGATAGTTAGTAGACTTAGGAAAGATTGGAGCGCCAAGTTAAATGATGCTCTATGGGCTTACAAAACTATGTGGAAACTACCCATTAGATATTCACCTTAATAGCTAGTTTACGGTAAATTACCCATGCTTCCAATATAGGTAGAGCTTCAACCTCTAACTACTACCAACAAGCTTGACCTGAACCTAAGCTTAGTCCAAAAGGAGCAACTCATGAACCTTTAGCTATTAGACGAAAATTGTCTAGTAGCACTCATGAGTAATGAGATCCACAAGAAATACTCTAAGCATAGGCACAATGCACATATACATCAAGTAGAATACAACCAAGCAATAAGGTCCTATACTATAATCCCAATCTTGTTCAACAAAAGGCTAAACTTCAAATTCTTTGGAAGGGGTCATACATCATCCAAGTGACATCCATCTGGTGCCATGCACATTCACCATTTTTCTAGCCCACATAAGCTTATCTTAGTAAACATCCAATAGGTCAAACCCTACCATGAATATCCCAACTCCATTAAGGATTCTACCTAGCCTATCCGAATGTCCTCTACCTATTTAATTTCTAGTTGATTGGTCCTGGTCATAGTCATGGAGGTGTCCACCATGACATGTAGGTGCCTACTGAATCTTTTACTTTCTTATTACTTTTTTCTACTTTCTTGATATATTTTCTTACTCTTTTATATTTTCTAATTTACTAATAATTTCTTAATTTTGTGATATTTTTAAATTCTTTGAAAATTATTCATTCTTATTTTCCTTTTAATTCTTGATATCTTTTATAATTTTTCATACTTTATCATCATTTCGCTTGTACATATTTTTGCCAATTTTCAATAAAATACACCAAATAAAGCAAGATGTAGTTCCAATAAGGTAAATATTTCTCTATATTATCAAATCATAAAGGACTAACTACCTATACAATGAGACCATGACATCCATCCACCCATTCGAATAATAAGAGGTTCTTGCCATGACCATAATCATATTCTTCTCATAATAAAACTAAGAATAAACTTGTGCTCATTATGTCTAGATAGAAGAGTGAAGAACCAAGTGGGAATGACATCAAAGAAACTTGTGGATTCTTTGGATCACTACTATGAGTTCTATCCTATTGCTAAGGATGTATTAATTCCTTGTAGATCTAACGAAAATGGGAGTAAGGGTAAAATAAGTGTTGCCTTACTAGGTCACTAGAAAGACATGTTACCCATGTTGGAAGGTAGTCCTTTGGTAAGGTCAACACAGTCAAAATAAAATCCATGCATAGAATAAATTTTTGGGGATTCCAATGAAAATACTTGTTACCCATGCCTAAAGGTAGGTAGCTTCTCATGGATCTCAAAAATAAAAAGTGCAATTAATAAACTCCTCCCTTGAACAACATGCCAAGTGGTAATACTCCTTGCAATAGTGGTAGTCTTATGGTTGTGAATCCCAAGGATGAAATAATGCGATGTCACTAGAAAGTGGTTTGAACTTGGTTTGAATCTTCAAAAAAAAAAGAACTAATGATTACTTTAATGATAGATTACACACAAGAATCCATTATGCTTATGGTAAGATACCTCATGTCCCAATTTCAATAGTCCCTTCTATAGTCCATCTCACCTCACTGTATATTTAATCATAACTTTGTGGTTTTGTATAATATAGTGTTATTTTCCCAATCTAGTGATATTAACATGTGTATTTTGCTAGATAGGTATGACTTACATTCAACTCCTTGAGTGCCTATGGAAACTTTTAGACATGATTATACGAGGATACTAAAGGCTTGAACCTACTTTGGGGATGACCCACTTATATAACTCTTGTATTTCATACTTGAAAAGCACTTCCACATCACCTTGTGCCTTCTAAAACAATCAAGATCCTATAAATACTTTCCATATCATCTAATAATCTATCCACACATCTAAAATTCTTAACTTGTCTCCTATCCATTCAATAAATTTTCGTTGCTCGTGATTCTTTCCTTATAAACTTTGAATGCCAAAATCTCAAAAACTGTGCATCATTAATGATCCAAGACCCTTTGAACAAGCTTCACATTTTCCAAACATTCCAATTGACTCATTTTTTCCTAGAAAATTTAACAAAAATTTGAAATTTTTGACAATGACATTGTAGCTACAACATTGTAGCCCCTACGATGTCATATTTATGATATCGCACATATAAAAAAAGTATATATACATACATAAGTTAGCAAAAATTTTCATTCCTTCATTTTCTAGCAAGAAAAGTTTTTGCATTTTTTCCTCATAGCTCTTTCACACTAACTTCCCAAGGCCATAAGTTCATCCCTGTTACTTCAATTTTTGAAATTCTTGAACCCTGTTGATCTTGAAGTGCTCAATTTAGTAGTGGGATGATACATTGCATGATACATTTGAAAATTTGAGCAAAAAATTTCTAACATTTGGAAGATAATATAAAGGGTAAGTATAAGGAAATAATGAGGACCTTATTATTAATCAATCAAAATTAAGCCAAAAGACTTAGTTAATTCATCTAATTGACCATACCAACTATTTTAAGATGCAATAAGCAAGAAAATGATAACTGTGGAAGGTCATAAGTAATTAAAGATGTATCACTTAAGGAATTTCTTTTTGAAGATTTTTCTAACTCTGCAATCATAATAAGATAAGAACTTGATCTAAAAAAGGAATGAGAAAGATGAAGAACTATTAAGAATTGATTTAAACACTTTAATGATTTCAAATTCTTGTTGATTGTAGGTGGCCCCAAAGAGACTAATAGCTGAAGGACCTTCCCAACATGGGAGCAAAATATCAAGAAGTCATGGAAGAGGCCAAGTGCGAGAACAAACCTCCCAAGTAGAACATGCAGAGTAGGAAGCCAGCCCAATCACTCAACATCTATCAACAAAGTCTTGTCATCAAGCACTTAGCCTAAGGAGAGGTAGAAGTTCCACTAGCACATGAACAAGGGTAGTGCCTCACATTGTCTCTAGAATGCCTCTAGGCCATATAGGAAAAATCCATCATGTCCAAAAGTATTGTGGAACTAAACTTTGGTTCTTTCATGGAATTTTCCTCAGAAGCAGTAAAGATATAATTCCAAGTGTCTCCACTATGGTCTACTAATGAGATGCGATTCGCATAGGCCACGATATTGCGTACGCGATATTGCTTCTTCCCTACGATATTGCGTACACGATATCACAGTCCGTTGCCATATCTATAAATAAGACGTCGCTCTTCCTTGTTTGGGGATCCCAGTTTTAGAGTAGCGAAGCTCTAGCAGTTTGATCTCTCCAGAGTTCGATTTTTTCCCGTGTTTGCCCGCAGTGTCGTGAATGTAATTGTACGGTGTCTTTATTCAAGTGTTCCGTACTTGGACACGCACATGACCGACAATAAAGATCGAGATTACTTCATCATTGCAGCATTCACTTTGTTAATTATTTATTTGTTATTTATTTAATGTTATTTACTGTTTTCTCTCTCTCACCCTTAAACTCCTAGAACGCGAAACGAGTACAACTTGATTACGAGCATTTAAGTGTGATTGCTTGGTAGCCCAGTGGTGTAGCTAGGATCCACGCTTGGTAACCCAGTGGCGTATTTGGGATTTGTGCTTGGTAATGCCAGTGGCGTACCTAGGATCTACGCTTGGTAGTCCTAGTGGTAGTTGTGCACGAGGTCCAAGATGTGTACGGTTGATCAAGGAATCGATTGCTCATCGCACTTAGGCTAGATTAGATTTTCTTACCCTTTTCCTCTTAGCTTAGATTAGTTAATATTATTTTCCACTGCCTTCAAGAGTAGCATAGATTAGGAAACACATCATACACCTCATCTGGACTAAACCATACATGAAAAATGCAATACAAGTCCAGGTGGGAAGACAGCGAACTACGAGCTAAGGCTAACTATCTAGGTGCCACAACTAGTCCATCTACGGAGTTTGACTCGATCAATGATGAGTGGCGAGGTACCCCTACAATCAACCATACGAAATGAGCATCACACACGCGATCTGGTCGAACTCTGCATACGGACTAGTTGTGGCACCTAGACAGTTATCCTTAGGTCGCAGTTCGCTGTCTTCCCACCTAGACTAGTATTGTATATTTGTCACATATGGTTTAGTCCAGATGAGGTGTATGATGTGTTTCCTAATTCTAACGCTACTCCTGAAGGCAGTGGAAAATAATACTAACTAAGCTAAGCTAGGAGGAAAAGGGTAAGAAAATCTACTCTAGCCTAAGTGCGACAAGCAACAAATTCCTTGATCAACCGTACACATCTTAGACCTCGTGCACGACTACCACTAGGACTACCAAGGGTAGATCCTAGGTGCACCACTGGGATTACCAAGCACAGATCCCAAATACGCCATTGGGTTACCAAGCGTGGATTCTAGCTACACCACTAGGCTACCAAGCAGTCACACTTAAATGCTCGTAATCAAGTCGTACTCGTTTCGCGTTCTAGGAGTTTAAGTGTGAGAGAGAGAAAACAGTAAATAACATTAAATAAATAACAAATAAATAAATAACAAAGTGAATGCTGCAATGATGAAGTAATCTCGATCTTTATTGTCAGTCATGTGCATGTCCAAGTACGGCACACTTGAATAAAGACACCATACAATTACATTTACCACACTGCGGGCAGACACGGGAAAAAATCTAAATCTGGAGGGATCAAACTGCCAGAGCTTCACTACTCTAAAACTGGGATCCCCAAACAAGGAAGAGCCACATCTTATTTATAGATATGGTGGCGGACTGCGATATCATGTACGCGATATCGCGGGTGATGCGATATCGCGGTGGATGCGATATTGCGGCCTCTGCGAATCGCGTCTCATCATACCCCCATGACTGAATAAAAACTTATCCTTGAGTTACAAGGAGAACAAGCTTCATTGATTACACAGTGGATAGGTATGGGATTATTAACTGGAAAAAGAAATGGACTAATGTCGTAGTGTGGGAAGACACAACATAGAGAAAAAATACTACAACTACAAAAATGTGGAACTCATGTAGTTCCTAGTGGCGGTGGCTCCTTCATGGGGGCTTTCCCCTTATCATGTGCTCCAAGCTTGGAAGGTTGATGATGCTAAAGAATGGCCTGGAGCTTCTCCTCTTTGGTCCGAGGATCTTTTCCTATCCATGCTAATGTTCCGATGTTTGATGGAGTCGGCACCTCCCATGGACAGGGTAGTTGTGGGAACATTTGATTAGCTTTAACGTACCATGCCGCGAACACCCGTTATTCCTCTTCATAGGCTCTGGCCTTGTCTTTAAATGCATGAAGCTCTGTTAGCCATCGAGCCAAGTCACTTGCAACATCTTTTTATCCCTGGTAGCTTTCTTTTACACCGCAAGTTCAGAATTTGTGACATCTAGTTTCTCAGCGAGCTTCTTGCGCTCTGCAAATTCTGCTTCATATTTGATATGGGTGGAAGCTACCTGCTACTCGAGCTCTAACCTCAGGCGTCCTGTTGTTAACATGGCTAGGTTGGCATATCTGAGATTTGCCAACTCCATGTACTCGGTCAAGTCTTGGATCTGCAGGTCCCGGTTCTTGATTTCCGCTTGGTGGGTGAAGGCGTAACTACCCAATATGGCCCTCCAATTAGTGTGTTGAGCACTGATGTTGTTGATTTGAGCCTTGGCCATATGTATCTCCTTCTCTAGGATTTTTTTGTACATCCCCACCTAATCACGGAAATGCTCCTTCAGCTTCTCGTGTCGTTTAGCCTCATTCTGCCATGCGCTGATCTCGATGGCTGATTTTTGACAAACAACGTGTACCTCCTCCATTGAGAGGGTTCAATTTTCTCTAGCTAAATGGCTTACATCTCGGTTGACCCGAATGAACTATTCTCATAACTGATGAAAATATTCATCGAGAACATTCTTTTGTTTCTCCATAGAAGTCAACCGAAGGTTATTTGCAACCAACTGCTTATTTTCTTCTTTTAAGGCCCTGAGTGTCTTAAGATGTGCATGAGTTTGCGCTTGAGCTATGGAGGCATCCCAAGTGGCTGTCTCCTTTTCTTCTACCACCTTCTTATTTTCTACAATTAGTTTTGTTAATTGCTTGGTTCTGAAATTGTCTAGCTGGTCTGCGGGAACAAATTGCAAAGGGTCCCGTTGTACTGCTTGTAAGGCTATGAGCTACTCTTGTAGTTTCTGTACTTCAGCTTCAACATGCTCTGCCCTTACTTCGGATATGACCAGCTTCCCCTTTGTGGAAATGAGGTTTGATTGAATTGTTGTTACATCCTGGGGAATGTCAAACAGAGACGTTAAAACTTGTCCTATTTAAAGCAATCTATCCAGTGCATCCTCATGTTCCGTAGGAGTCATTGAGGTTCCAGCAAGAGTTTGAGCATCCCATGCTCCTGAAAGATCTGCCAGTGGCACAATAGGTACATTGAAAGATTCTTTGATGTGGTCAGTAACCACTTCAGCAGCTTCCGCAGCATCCTGGTGTTGCATGACCACCATAGTGGCCCCTTCACCAGTCTCTAACTGCACTTGAAAAGACGTTGCATTTCTTGAGATCTGTTGTGACCATCTACTTTCCCCTCCTCTTGTTTGGATGGATAATTCACCCCTTGTGCGATCTAACGAAATAGTAGGCTGGTCGGCATCATCGATGACGTGGAAGAGATTTGCATCATCATGACTTTCCCAACTAACCGTCTCGGCGATGGCCCTAAGATGGCTCATCGACAGTCTATAGTCTTATGGTGGCGAAGGATCTTGGCCTGTGCTGGGTCCTGCTTCTTGTTGTTGGCTGGGACCTGTGGCTGGAGGTTGACTGGGTTCTACAAGTTGAGTTGCAAGTGATCCAGTCATCTGTTCTTCTTCTTCATCTAGTCCTAGCTCTTCGCCAGTGCTCTTTCTTGGAGCTAGTGCCTTTAATAATTCAGCATGAGAAGCATTTTGGGCCTTTCGGAGGACGTCATTTGTGTATCCCCGAATACTAGCCCATCGGCACAGTTTTCTGATAAGGTAGGAAAAAGGCAATGCCATCTTCCCTAACTTCCATTCTTCGAATTGCCTTAGGATCTCCATCAAATATAGATGGGGAAGGTTAGCATTAACCTTTCCCGTCAACACTGCACATCCCCTTTCCACATACATAGATATTCTTTTTAAACCTTTTGTGGTGAAGAGGTGATAGGTTCCAATTTTGAAATAAACCCGCTCTTTCATCGTCAATTCTCCAAAAGTTTTATCTCTGTCATAAGCCTTCTCTAACCAATGTTTTGCACATCAAGGTCTGATTGGGTAGATAACTGAGCAACATGGGGGCCTAAATTCAGAAGGTTTAACACTTTCGAAATCGCCTATGCAGAAAAGTCTACTGTCACACCACAAATGTTAACCATGGTGCCTTGCTCCTTATTGTGCCAGAACAGGTACATTTCACCTAAGTACCAGGCACCACAGTCAGAGAGGACAGGCCATAAGGGAGATCCTTTAAGGTGATCCCTAACAGCCTCAGGAGCAAACTCTGCAAAAGGTTCGAAGTTAAGCTCCATGATCACCATAGCAATTGTGGACTTCATATGGATAACCTGAACACATTCTGGGGGCAACGTGAGTTGTTGTCCTGATTTAGGCGCAGCAGTAGCTCCTCTTTCTGCCTGCCTGGACTATCCTGTAGGAGGTTCTTCTTGATCAATGCTAAATGATTGCACCTCCTATTCTACATGTTGTTCGGTAGGGACCTGTCTTCCACCTCTCCGAGGTTGTTTTGCATCACCTTGAGCAGGACCCTCTCGCTGAGCACATTTCGGGGCCATCTGCAATCACACGGGCCAAACGTTAGTAAGGTTGTTTTCAAATTCAAGTTATACCTTACTACATGCCTTTAATTAAAGATCTTATGTTATCATGTGATTGTGCCCAAAAATTATAATAATGGGTCCTATGACTTAGGTGGATGTCATTTTAATCTCCTGGTATACTTAAGCTCATATGATTTTTGGCATAATTTTTCTAAGTGTTAGTATTAATTACCCTAATTGATGTCCTTTGGGTGATGACAAATTTCAAAAAAGCTAGGCACTTTTCGGTAAGTGTCCCTCCCCCACGACTAAACTGAACACTCCAGGTTCAAGCAAGTTCAAATGGAATTAAAATAGGAGCACCAGCATGCGAGATATGAGTGAAAAAGCGAGGGTCACACAATCACAAGTCGTAGAGAAAAATTTCAAAAATTCCCCCCGCGTAAATGAGAAAATGATGCTAAGTGTTGCAGTGGGGGTTCCTATTTATAGATAAATAGGACGCGATATCGCGTACGATACATCGCGTACGCGATATCTCGTCCCCAGTGATGTGGAACACATGACAAATACCAAATTTTTAAAGGATTTTCTTGAAATTAATGGTGTAAAATGAGGACATAGACAAGTATGAAGATATCCTAGGGTAATTTGATTAATTCGAGAGGCACGCTTAATGATAATGATGTGAATTTGAGCAATTAAAAATTTCGCGGTTATGAAGAAAAGGGAATGTAATGGTACATTGGAACGTTAAAATCTTGATGGGTAATAATAGGGAAAGAAAATTATGAAAAATTAAGCTGAGGGTAAGAAATTGTGTGTTTGAACTGGAGAATTAGTGAAGATTATGAAAAATTACACAAGTGGATCCTCCCCAAAGCAGGTTTCAGCCTATTATGCCCTTGTGTAACCACACTTAAAGTGTCCATGGGCACTAGAAGGGTGAAATCTAATCTGCACTAACTCCACAAAACACACGCATGTAAATATCACTGAAATGAGATGAAAATTCTATGCTACACGGGACACGAGCTACAATTACATGAACAGTGAGATGATACAAAGTGTAGAAAGGGGTCGTAGAGATTGGGACATGAGGTATATGACCTAGGGCATAATGAATCCTGCATGTAAAGCATGATTAATATGTCATTAACCCGTCGTTCCAAGATCAGGACCAAGTCCATCCTTCTAATCAGTGACATTGCATTGCTTCATCCCATGGTGACCAACTATGAGAGTACCATAACAACAAGGCGTACGATCACTTGGTGTTTAGTACAAGGGAGGAGTTATTTTTATTTTATGGCACTTTTTTTTTACTTTACTGAATCCAGAGAAGTCACCAACCTTCAGGCATGGGTGCATGTCTTTCCAGTGGGACCCCCTAGAACAGTGTTTGATTCTTGAGTGCCCTTTTAATTACTCTTACTCCCATTTTTTGTTAGATCTACAAGGATCTTAGTACAACCATATTGCATGATAACTCCCACAGGCGTCACCAAAGAGAATTCACAAGTCCCCTTGATGTCACACCCTAATCATTCCCTCTTGGTCCATCCTTCTTCATTCTAGGTACAATGAACACAAAATTAATTTTAAGGTTTAGAAATATCAAGAATATCACTGTACCTTCGAACAAAACCTCTTTATTTATAGAGTGGATGAGTGGGTGTAATGGGCTCACTATCCAAATAATTGATCACTCATGACTTAATAACATAAAACACACCTCAACCAACGATCCACATGAGTGTTTTATTTNGAGTTGACCCACTATGATGTTTAGGACTGTTAGATGGTCTGCAAGGATTAGGCTGATGCCTCCCATGGTTGTGTTCATTGGGCTGTATAGTTGTTGGAGCGTAAGTTGGTGGCCCTAATGAAGTTACATGAGGTGTTGGGTTCGAAGGTAAGGGTGCACCACATTGTTGGACTTGTGCTGGGTTGGAAGGTGCAGTGGCCTCTAAATTGTGTTGTCCCTTCCCACGGCCATGTTTAAAGAAAGGACACATTTGATGTTGAGGAGGCTTTTCGTTGCTGTTAATAGCAGTAGTACAAGTGTTGTTCGTGGGTTGTTGTTGTGGTACAAACACCTTAGGAACAGTTGGTGGCATTGTGGAAGGAGGGAAAGGATAAGAATGTTGAAAGTTAGGAGGAATGTAAGATGCGCAAGGTGGTGGTTGTGTTGGGGGTATGGGCTGATATTATTGTGGAGAATGGTATTGTGGTGAGATAGAGTATGGTGGCCCGAATTGAGAAACAGGATGTTGAACGTGATAAGCATTCGAGTTTAGACAATGTGAAGGGTGCCTCCAGTCTAATGGTGGTCTCCCCCACGACTGGGATTGTTGCCACTGTGGTCGAACACAGTACCTCTATACGAACTCTGGATGTAATGTATTTCCCCAATGCTCCTGTAGATGTAACAATATTGGGCATTGGCCCTTAGGGTGATCGTACAGGCATATGTTGCATTCATACTTATGATTGACAGTTGAGCACTTATTCCCTTTATTCTTCTTTTTCGAATGTCTACTATTTTATCCTGCCTCTTGGGTTGTCAAAACTCTATCCCCAATGATGTTGATATATTCTCCACACTTTTGATTCATCCATTCCAACATCTTATTGATCTTTGCCTCAGCTTCTTCTAACGATTGTTGTATTGGCAAAGATGATGTTTCCACCTTTAGAATTGTTGATTTCTCCTTGTTAGGATCAGGGACCTTTGTTGAGTTGTAATTTTAGTCCCGTTGATGTTTTTCAACACTCTCCCATGTAGCTATTTATCCTTCTTCTTTTGCTACCCTTTGAATAAGCTCTTGAATTTGATGGGTTTGTAGGTTATATAGTTGACCTTGGGCATACGTTCCGAAGGTCTCTCTTATTTCATTACGTAGCCCATCAATAATATGGTACATTAGCCTTTCCTCAGAAAACCCATGGCCTGGATAGTTGTTTAACAATGCATAATATCTTTCTAAGGCCATGTCCAAGGGTTCATGTTGTGCTTGTTTCCATCCTTGGATTTGTTTCCTCAAGGCTGACACTCTTGCATAGGTTTGATATTTTTTGTTAAAGACTTCTACCATTGTTGACCAGCGTCGTATCTAATTTGGTTTTAACGATCTATACCATACTTTAGCTTCGTCAACGAGTGTCATAGGGAAGAGCTTAAGTTTTTGCCAACCATTATCAATGTTGTTCCATGTGTAGGCATTGTAGAAGGGTTGTAAATGTT
Organism: Gnetum montanum; assembly: GCA_015680685.1. Taxonomy (NCBI): domain Eukaryota; kingdom Viridiplantae; phylum Streptophyta; class Gnetopsida; order Gnetales; family Gnetaceae; genus Gnetum; species Gnetum montanum. The sequence goes on along the minus strand of MNCI01036336.1, from coordinate 743,490 downwards.
GATGTAGATCTAAGTCATAGCCTCCTGAAAATTTGGAAAAGTTGTTAAAATCGAGCCTGGGTAGTCGGCTCTCTTTACGATGCCTACGTGAGATTCGAACAGCCTCTTGTATTTGTGTTAGGCTTGTAGTGGCCAGTGGAGGTTCATCGTCATCGGGTAAGTTATGTCTTCGTGTGTTGCAATGACGTTGTTTTTGTTCATACTTATAGGAAACTTCCACTTCAGGTTGTCTACTCCAATCTTCATCGTTATATAGTTCGTGGTTCTCCAATGAACTTCCTCACTAAGTGTGGCATTATTATTATCTTGTAGGAGAGGCATTGTTGTGTGTGAATTTATGTGTGACTTTTTATAATTACTTCTTTTTTAAGAGATATATTGTTAAGTTCTTTACAGCGACCTTGTATGATATAACTAATCTAGATAACTAGCAACCGTCCCCAGCAACGACGCCAATGATGAGTGGCGAGGTACCCCTACACTCAACCATACGAAACGAGCGTCGCACGTGCAATCCGGTCGAACTCTGCAGACGGACTAGTTGTGGCACCTAGACAGTTATCCTTAGGTCGCAGTTTGCTGTCTTCCCACCTGGACTAGTATTGTATATTTATCACGTATGATTTAGTCCAGATGAGGTGTATGATGTGTTTCCTAATTCTAACGCTACTCTTGAAGGCAGTGGAAAATAATACTAACTAAGCTAAGCTAGGAGGAAAAGGGTAAGAAAATCTACTCTAGCCTAAGTGTGACGAGCAACCGATTCCTTGATCAACCGTACACATCTTGGACCTCATGCACGACTACCACTGGGACTACCAAGCATAGATCCTAGGTAAGCCACTAGGATTACCAAGCGTAGATCCCAAATATGCCACTGGGTTACCAAGTGTGGATCCTAGCTACACCACTGGGCTACCAAGCAGTCACACTTAAATGCTTGTAATCAAGTCGTACTCGTTCCGTGTTCTAGGAGTTTAAGGGTGAGAGAGAGAAAATAATAAATAACATTAAATAAATAACAAATAAATAAATAAAAAAGTGAATGCTGCAATGATGAAGTAACCTTGATCTTTATTGCTGGTCATGTGCATGTCCAAGTACAGCACACTCGAATAAAGACACCGTACAATTACATTCACCACACTGCGGGCAGACATGGGAAAAAATCTAAATCTGGAGGGATCAAACTGCCAAAGCTTCACTACTCTAAAACTAGGATCCCCAAACAAGGAAGAGCTGCATCTTATTTATAGATATGGCAACGGACTGCGATATTGCATACGCGATATCATAGGGAATACGCGATATCGTGTACACGATATCGCGGGGGATGCGATATCGCGGCCTATGCGAATCGCATCTCATCACCTACCCTATCCAATAGTGGTGAATGGTATCTAGAAGAAACGGACCAATTTTGGCAAAATAAATAGGTTGATGCAATGATGAAAATTGAAGGAGTCTATGTGTCATACTTAGTAGAGGCAATCACTAAGGCCCTCAACATTCCAAATGAAGGAGCCAATGTGGCAAAGATTTCAATAAAATTAGACATAAATGCTAAGAGGCTATGGTTACCAAGGGCATATAGAAAAGAAGACAAAGACTATAATGAGCTTAGAGCTGAAGAGAAAATATATTTAAAAATTGAAACTCATCACTTGTTTTCAACCAAAAGGCTTAATAGAATATTCACATATGTGGCTAGAGGAAATGAAATCCTAATGGAGAAATTTAATGCCAACATCATCCATTTGTCAAAATTAAAAGGCAATTTGAAGAAAAGAAGGCAAGGAAGCTAACACTTCCATTCCCTTGCCTCATCAAGAAGCTGTGCTGACAAGTTGGAATCCTGGGATATACCAATGATGTCCCAAGGAAGGCCCAAAATGTTTCCTATGTAAAGATGTTCAAACCTATGTCATCAAAGAAGGATCAGCTAAAGAAGCTAGTAGGCACCAAGGGTGCTACAAGTCCCACTCCTACTAGTAGCATCCCAGCTACCAATCAATAGAAACAAGCAGAACATAGTAGCTAGGCACAAGCTAAACAATAGCAACAAGAGGTTTCACCACCACCACCACATGACTATAGACTATCCATAAACCACCTACAAAAAGTTGTAGAAATAATAAGGTTTGAAATAAGGGAGGGCACCAATTTGTATGAAGCATAGGAGATCTCTATCAGGTCAACCATATCCACAAATCTAACCAGTGGACAAGTGTTACTTCAAATAAGAGAAGAGGATGACTGGAGACAACAAATTTTTGGGAATGCCACATCATTCCAAGTCATGCTTGAAACTAGTGAAGGTGCCACAGTCATGATCATGTAATACCAAAATGCAGTAGGAGTCACAAAGGTCATTACTGACCACATGAAAGAATCTTTCAATGTTCCTATTGTGTCATCGAATAATATCTTTGGAGCAAGGGATATTCAAATGCTTGCTAGAACCTCAATAACTCTTGCAAAACATAAAGAAATTTTGGATAGACTGTTGCAGATAGGCCAAGTCATGCAAAATCTTTTCAATATCCCCAAAAATATCACTATAATCTAGTTTGACTTAATAGCCACAAAGGGGAAGTTGGTCATGGTAGAAACTAGGGCTAAACATGTATAGAATGAAGTGTAATGATTAGAAGCAGAGTTAGCAAATTTGAGAGCTAAAGAGAATGACCTTGCACAATTCATAACACCTGATCAACTTGAATAATTCAGAACTAATCATGTGAGACAATTGATTGCCCACAATATGCAAATGGAAAGAGAGAAGGAGAAGGCAGTGTGGGATGCATCAGTGGCCGAAACCCAAACATATGCACATGCCAAAGCACTCACAACCTTACAGGAGGAGAATAAACAACTTATTGTTGAAAATATAAGGTTGACAAACATTGAAAAGCAAAAAAATGTTCTCAAGGAGAGCATCCAACAACTTAGAAAACAACTTGTCAAAGTCAACTAAGACATGAGTGATTTGACCAAGGAGAATAGGAACTTATCAATGGAAGAAGTCCATGCTATTTGTAAAAAATCTTTAATAGAAATTAATGCATGGTAGAATGAGATCCAAAAACAAGAGCAACTCAAGGAGTATTTTAGAGACTAGCTAGGCATGTATAAATAAATAAATGATAAAGAAATCTAGATGGAAAAGGTCAAAATTAGTTCCCTCTCTATACAAAATCTAGATTGGCAATCCATCTTGGATAATCCTACCCATGTCCACTAGGTAGAGGTGAAGAACAAGGACATGCAAATAGAAGACCTTGCAAAGTACATGGGATTAGCAAATCTCCGGTATGCTAATTTAGCCATGTTAATAGCAAGCAGGCCCCAAAATAAATTAGGGTAGTAGGTAGCAACCATATATGCCATGTATGAAAAGGAGTTTGCTGATAGAAAAGATGCACTAAATAAACTACATGTGGCAAACTCAAAATTAGAAATTATTAAGGCCACCTACCATAAGCAAAAAGATGTAGTAACAAACCTAGCATGTTGCATGTTAAATTACTAAGAACTTAGAAAGACAGCTAGAGCATTTGAAGAAGAGGGACAACAATTTGCATCTTGGTACATAAAAGCAAATAATATGTTTTCACAACTACCATGCCCATGGGATGTACCTGCTCCATCCAAAATCGCATATCAAGCATGGATGGTAGATGACTAAGGACATAAAAGGAGAACTTTAGGCACTCCTAAATCACTACCAATTTTAGAAGCTTGATGACAAAGAGAAGAAGTTGATGGAGGAGTCTCCACTGTCTAGAACATGAGCTACATCGTGCTACTTCAAAATTTGTTTTTGTTTTGTCATGTAACTATGTTATTTTGTAAAAACACCATTGCAGCATTCTAAGTCATGTAAATATTTAGATAATTAGGTCAAACTAAGTCTACCTTCCAATTTTATTTTAACTCGATGATGAGTTTCCAGTTAATCATGGAGGCATGATAAAGTCAATTTTTGTTGCTCTACGATATTGTAGCAATGATGTTATAACCCATGCTACATCATCATTGATATGATGTCTTAGGATGCATGTAGCCCTATAAATACTAACACTTGGATGCATGATCAACAACTTTTCATTCCAAGTCTTAGGGAAACTCTTCCAGTTTGTTTTCTTAGTTAGTGATTGAGTGAATGCCCATAGTGTGATGTTTAGCAATTGAACAAAATCTTTATTCAAGTGAATTGTTGATGAGTGGCAAGGTACCCCTACACTCAACCATATGAATACAAGCGTTTCATACACGATCTGGTCGAACTCCATAGATGGGCTAGTTTTGGTATCTAGATAGTTACTCGTTGATCACAGTTTATTGTCTTCCCACCTGGACTAGTATATGCTTTGTCACATATGGTTTAGCCCAGGGTGAGGTGTATGATGTAGTCCTAACTAGTGCTACTCCTAGAGGCGATGGAAAGTAACTTTAATTAAGCTAGGAGGAAAAGGGAGAGAGAGTTAAGCTAATAGGACATAAGGGGAGAGAGTTTAAACTAGCCTAAGTGCAATGAGCATTCGTTCCTTAATCATCCGTACACATCTTGAACCTCGTGTATGACTACTACTAGGATTACGAAGTGCATGGCCTAGGTACGCTATTGGGATACCAAGTAGTCACACTTAAATGCTCATGAGTAAGTCATACTCATTCCGCGTTTAATAGGAGTTGAGGGTAAAGAAATATTAATTAAGAAAGCGATAAATAATAATTAAACTAAGTGAATGCTGCAATGATGAAGTAATCTTGATCTTTATTTCTGGCCATGTGCATGTCCAAGTACGTCACACTCGAATAAAGGATGTCGTACAATTACAATAATCACACTATGGGCATGCACTGGGAGAAAGGGTTGAGAAGAACTAAAAATGAAAACTAACTCCTAACTAAACTATTGAATTTCTAACTGCCCCTCCCATGCGCTTACATGTGTATTTATAGGCCCACACAGGAGTCACGATATTGTGTATCCGATATCGTTTCTTAGGTTGCAATATTTCGTACCTGATATCGCGGATCCGATATCGGAGCCTAATGAATCATGATTCATCAATTGTACTTAGATGTAGTTCATGATGGCAATAAAGATCGAGATTGCCTCCCATTATTACAACATCCACTTAGTTTTATTTGTTTATTTATCATATTTTCCATGTTTTCTTAGTTAATCATTTACATTTCCAAAGCACTTTATTTTACTTGCTCTTTAGTAAAGCAGAATGAGTACGACTAGTTTTGAGCTTTAAAGTGTAATCATTTGGTAACCTAGTAGTGGTTTCATTTGATTTGCTCAGTGGTGAATTCACTTGGTAATCCCAGTAATAGTTACATGAGTCTAAGGCATGCTTGATAAGCTATAAATAGATGCTCATCACTATAGGATAGAATAGATTTACATTCTTATCACTACTTAGACTTAGCATTTAACTTCATTTCCATGATGTTTATTCTTAGGAGTAAAATGAACCTCACAACATCACATAAAATATGCCTCACTGTGAGTTAAATCATACACTTAGACTTCACTAACTCAAGGTGAAAAAATAGTGATCATGAACTCAATATTAATTACTAGCATAATAACATTGTCCAACTACGCATTATGATTTGGTTGTGCACTAGCACTTGTGACTTGTATGGTAGAGTGTTGGGATTGCTCCACTACTCATCATCATGTATGTTGGAGCTAAAATACATTGATGTTTCTCTCATTGTTGTAAGCCATGAAAGAAGATGGCAAAATTAATGGCTTCCAAATGCTTCTATGTCTATGTCCTTCATAGGAGTTCAAAGAGGACAAATTCTTATTCCTTTTTTCTCTGAAAACTTTTCAAAGATTGTTTGTAAGTCCATGTGACATTTGCATATTTGTAGCCTACAAGGCAAGCAAGTTAAAGCCATTTAATTTATATGGATTTTTAAATGAAAGGCTTAATTTTTTATTCGAATATAATTGCTAGCAAGTAGTACCATTCATGGTTCAAAGGTGGTCAACTTTTTGGATTTTTAAGATGTTAGTTTCGTTCCAAAAAGTAGAAAGGAACCAAATTGCTTTTGTGTACTTTGAAAGTTAGATATCCAAATTCATTGTCTAAACCTTTCAAGTATTTTCCTTAAAATTAAAAAATAAATTTAATGACTTTTCTTAAAAGATAACCAATTTTCTTGGGTTCATTTTTTTATAATTCTATTTTAGCTATATATTTATGATATATACTTATTATTTGGTAGACAAAATCTTTTATATTTTTCAAATTAATAAAATCTCAAATTGATTCATCAAAAATTGATCATCATATTAAAAAGAAGAAATCAAAACCATGTACATTATTCAATGATAATTATCTTAAAATAGTTTATCTCTTAAAAATTATTTATTTCTAAGAACAAAGTCTAGGTAACAAAGTAGTTTACCTCTTGGCCAAACTATTAGCCAAAATAATAATTTCTATAAAAATGTTGATCTCTTACTCTAGTGCTATAACTGTAATTATTTATTTACTATGCCAAGTGGTAGTTGGCCTCTCAACAATAAAGCTCCCTTCACCACTATGCTGATAAAATTATTTTAACATGACCAAAGAAAACTCTCTTGGATAGAGTTGGTAGTTGGAATAGCTCCCTTCATTGTTACGACCATAAAATTACTTTAACTTGACCCAAGAAAACTCTCTTGAATAGGGCTTATAGTAACATTAAAATTAAAGGGGAAAATAAAGGTGAAAAACCAATTAAGATATAATCATTTAGGATTCATCACCCATCATTCAACAATCACCATGATTAGAATTATTTATTTAGCTAAGTTATGACTATCCATGGCTAACTGCATGAAAGGTAACCCAATGGTTATCTCATTGTTTAAGAGGAATTTTGTAGGCAAGAGATTATAAGTTTGAGTCACACATAAGATACCTTCACATTGTCTCTATCTTCTACCAAAGTACCTTAGCTTGTACGTACATATAGTTAAAGTTTAAGTTGGCAACTCCTTCATCCCTAAAGATCTAATCAACTTTATCAAACTAGGTATTCAAATATTTGTGAATCTTATAAATGTTTGAAAGTTGAATTTGCCAATAATTATACTTGGGTTACCCTTATTACTCAAAGACTTTCAAGTGGCATGCAAGCTCTATTTAGTGTAATAAATAATTATAGTAGGAAATAAATTTTGGCAAGGAAGATTAGAAGGAAACTTTTTCATAGTCTTGTCCAACTTGTATTATTATAGTGGTGTGTTGTATGGGGACCTTCTCTTTTCATATATAATTGGAAAAAATTAGAACATGTTCAAAAACAATTTCTTGTATGTGAAGTTCAAGTGAAAATGTAGATTTCTTATGATATCTTATTTTTAGAAGCAAATTTGCTTCATCTTGAAGTTGAAGCTCTTTATCAATTTATTGCTTATACTTAGAAGTTAAGTCATACAGAGAAAGTCAATTATGCTAAGGAGATAATGAATGCTACACAAGAAAATGGATGGTTGCATCAAGGAAAATTATGCCTTTAGTCATAGAATATTGTAATAGAGGATCTTCCTTTAAATAAAGGCTCTTCCAAAAGACAATAAAAGAAAAAGTCTTGGTTAAAGAAAAACATATTTATTTATATTTTGTTAGAGGAGGTTTGTTTTCTAGTACTTAAAAGTATCTATTTTTGGCTATTCCTATTTATTTAAGGAATCAAATTGCTAGAGGAAGAATGAGCTTTTATCATCTCCTTATTGAGATAGGTCATTGGATCAATTTATTGATAAAAGAACATATTTACAGACTATGCAAACAAAGCATAGAAGATGAAGAACATATCTTTTTATTTTGCCCATATTTGGCTTACCTTTGCATGAATTATAATATTAATTGTAATTTGCTGATTGTTTTCTTTCTAATTGACCATATCTTCTTGGGGCCTTACATTAATGATGTTTTCCATTTTCTTCAAAAATATGTTGAGGCCTTGTAACCGGTAAACAAATCCTTTGTGATTTCATGGACATAATAAAAATTTCCAGTTTCCAATTTCCAAATTTGATACAAATTTTATCCATTGGGTTAGTTCCATGTGTTTAATCCAATCATTATGTTAAATGATACTTATAAAAATAAGATGGCAATGATAAAAAGTAAAATTAATATAAGATATTATAGATTAATTCACAGCCGATAAAAATATACATCACAAACACTATCGACGTATTCACAAATTCAGAAGCCTACCTGGAGCTTTTGAGGTCTCACGACGTTCGCTTGCGTGGAAGAAATAGATATATAAAATAAGGTTGTATTTCATTTGAGAAGTGCGATCACTGGTGGAGCTGCTTTTGCTGCCTGATAGACATCGACCACCACGACAATAAAACAAACTTGGTATTTGCAGTGACAATGCTTAGCCAAGCCTCTGGATCTGGATTTTGAGATTTGTTGGTATGTATATTATCTTTTTCAACATATTACTCTTTCTTTATTTTCTTTGGTTAGGGTTCATACCCCTCTGTGTGTTATTCTACTTAAACATTAAGTAGATTAAAGATTGGTTAGCGACAGCTTTGACGACAACTTTGTTTCTTGAAAATTGATATCCTGCGATGAATCTCATAATTGTGCAGATTCAGCGTAATACTTGTGTTTGTTTTTTTTGTTCCTAAGCTCAGCTGATTTTTTCTTAGGTTTGTGGCAAAATGCTTCTGCGCAATCATTGTTTCCTTAGCTTAAGCATGCAGTTTTTACCCTGAAATCTTTCAATTGTGCCCTTTACCGTTTTACAGCCATCCCGGAACAATTTGTGTAAAGGCCTACTTGGGAAATAGCCCCCACATTGTGTTTTACTGCAAAGTTTAAATTTTCTTATCAGGAACCGTACTTGATAAATTTCAGTACAGCGATCAGAACGATTACAACATTTTGGTCTCTACCTCATAATTATGATCACGATGACTAGAATGAATCTGTAGTTATTATGAGCTGCCTTGATTCCCATATTTCTCTAAATTCTTCCTTAACCCTCCATTCAGTAATTTCTGTACGAAACACGAAGACCACTCCACTTTAATAACTTTGCATACAATTCATCTACATCCATCATTATCATTATTATTATTGATTTCCAAGTTTTGTTTATTGTCTTGTGATTATCTTCAAAGGTAATCTGCAAGGGGCTGACGGTTGCTGATTTCATATCGTCACCATTGGCCCTGCTGAATAGTGTTTGATGGAGTCCTAGATACCTATAAAGGAGAAATTACACTATATGGGATCTTTATATTTCACTGATTTCATGTCAGTGCACAAAGGTTTATCTGGTTTTTCAATTGACTCCTCTTTTACCTACCTCGAAATTATCTTGATGCCCGAGTTACCAAATATACGGAATCAAAATCACCAAGTTTATGTGTCTCCCCAATCCAAAATTAGATTGCCCATTCACTAATTCTTTGCTTACCATGGTTAAGTTAGTTCATTACCATAACAGTTTCTGTTGTCTTGTTACTCCTATAATTTCTAATATAAAAATCAAGGCATTGAATATTTGATATATTAATTTAATCAGCTTTCTTCTTTTCATGCCACCTTAAAACTTAAGGACCGTTTTTGGGTAGTGTAGAGACAAAAGCTTTGTTCAAACCAAAAAATAAAAATAAAAATAAAAAATAAAAAAAATGAAAAATAATGCTTGATCTTTAGCGGCACCTGTTAGAGTGCAGGCAACTTGAAGTTTGAAATTATGATTGCAGGCAAAGAGTTTCGGCTACCTTTTTATTTTTTATGGGTTTTGTTTGATAAAATGCTTGTTTTGCTTGTATGTTTTATTTTGTTGTTCAGGGCAGTTTGATACCTGTGCTATATTTTCTTCCATGACAATCCCTTCTTACTTTTATTTTTAATTAGGTATGAAAATTAATAATATCCCTCTTAATAAGATGCATGTGAGTAATAGTAATTTCCATTCCAAATATTGAAGTCTGTTTAGTGAATTTGACACAAATTTAATGCACTGTTTATAAAATGGATGGGGCATGATTCATGGGGTGCTTGCTCATCCATTTTCTCAACGTAAATTCCATCCACCATTTATCCACGGCTTCCACACTTTCTTTCAGTTCACAGGATGCAAAGTTTTATTCAAGTGATTTGACCAGAGAAATGTCCTTTCCTTTTTCTCTGTCTCGTGTCACTGAACTTGGATCTTTAAAAGAAGATAAAAAATATTTTTTATTATTAGCACATTAGAAACAGCTTTTTTTGAAATTAGATGATAAGCTTTCCCCAAATTAAAAAGCATATATAAAAATGGTAGAATCTCAAACCATAGGATTTTGTCAAGTCATACAATCAACATGATACTTTAGTAAAACTCAAGCAAAACATAACTGTATCACAACATTCTGGGTGGAAATTGTATAATCAGAAGCCATATGCCCTAACCAAATGCACCATGCCAAGGCTATTGACTCCCAAAAGCATAGTTTTAATGAAACCAGCATGCCTTCTTGGATTAGAATTGGCAGCAAATCACAGAAAAATAAATATTTAGTGACATGGTCATTCGTTATGTATACATGTGTGTATTATTGAATGAGTGTTGCATTTGCAACAATAAATCCAATGGCAGCATAGCATTGGCAGATCAGGAAATTTTGCCTTATCTCTGGTGTACTGCTCTTCACAAAGTCTCTACACAAACCCTATTTTCTGCTGCTTCAGATTTGACGTGTCACAAATTTCACTTGGAAGAAGTTGTTATGGCATCCATGATTCGGGTGGCTGCGGACAAGATTCGCAGCAAGGCCTTCAAATATGGTATGGATTGAGTCTGCTGCTTTGGTTTCAAAGTTTTCAAGGAAATGGGATGCATTATTTGTCAGAATGTTTACTAATTTTGTTAGTATGCTGTTGTAGGTTTTAGTTTCCAAGATCTTGAAGCCCATACTTCTAAACTGAAGGTTGGAGAACACCCCCAGAAATTCCAGGTTTGCAATTTTCTTGTTGATGTTTCTAATGGAAGTTTATGTGCATTAATAATTAGGAACTGTTATTTGTTACATATATTAGTAGATAATAAAAAGTTTTCATTTGGCAGGGGCATAGGATACAACAATGCTTATCCAGAAATAAAATGTTATCGAAAAATTTATTTTCTATTGGCAAAATTAGATTTAGATCAATACTTCCCAAGGAAAAAAAAGCAAAACCATAAATATGGGAAGATCAATTTTGTTTGATTTGTGGAACATGGAAAGATTATGAAATTCCAGTTTATTTTATTTTATAAAGCTACATAAGCACAAGGATTGATATATTGGCAAGCTAGAAATAATTAATGGTAATGAACCATTAGAAATTATTGGACAAGCTTGTGTTTGGTGATTTTTGTCTACTATTCTGAATAATCATTCATTAGCTATAGAGATAATCAAAATCTTGCTCTAGAGTTTATTGTTTTTTGTTGACAACGGCTGTGAGGCAATGCAAGGGTTAATATTCTGTTATCAGCAAGAATGAGGAATGTTTTTGGAATACTTCTGATGACATTTGTATAGGTTGAATATGTGTTATGCCTAAGGAGTCTACAATGTATTTTTATAAACTAGTTTAGCTATATATTTATGATATATATCTATTATTTGGCTGAGAGAGTCTTTTATATTTTTCAAATTAGAAAATGTGAAATTGATTTACTGAGAATTGATTTTCCAAGGACAAAGTCCAGATTTCAAAGTAGTTGGCCTCTGGGCAAAACTCCCAGCCAAAATAATAATTTCCATGAAAAAGTTCTCTTATCCCAGTATTATGACAATAATTATTTATTTCCCATGGCAAAGCCCAGAAAACTGATAGTAGGCCTCTCAGACATAAAGCTCCTCTTTAACTATTACGATGAGAGGAAAAAATTGTGACCAAGAGAGCTTCCCCTTCTCCCCTTACCATTATGACGATAAAATTATTTTACTGTGACTGTGAAGGACTCTCTTGGACAGGGCTGGTAGTTGGCCTCTTGGTCAAATTATTTATTTGGAATGAAAGGTGGCATGGTAAAACTATAGGTGTAAACATATATGTTCAGAAACTATAGTGTTAAAGAGTTGGCCATAGTATATCGTCATCTTACCTTAACGGCCAGCCCATCATAGATGGGATAAAAGTACCAAGATGCTGATTTGTTTGGAATGAAAAATGTTCTTTTATTACACTGCATGGTTAGCTTGCATTAGTTCTAATTTCCCAGAGACTATTTTTACAGGCACCAGCAATCTATATGTTAAAAGAAAATAAAAATGGAGATGAATCATTTGGAATAAAATCATTAAGGGCTCTGGCAATTATAGGGGCAGGTGCATCTGGTTTTTTAGGATGTGCAACATTAGCTTCTGCAGATGAGGCAGAAGAAGGATTACATGCTGCAAGTTACCCATGGCCTCACAAGGGTATTTTAAGTTCCTATGATCATTCATCGTAAGTAACTAGGTTGTTTATTTTCAACTTCGTATTTGTAACTATTATTTATTTAATGATCCTGGAAATCAATGAGAAAATTGTTTTGTGTTTCAATGTTGTAATTATAAAATTCTTTTTGATTTTTTTAAAATTTTTTGTTGGGAATCTTCTAGCATTCGTCGTGGGCATCAGGTATATCAACAAGTTTGTGCAGCATGCCATGGCATGCAATTCATCACCTTCCGTGATCTTGTTGGAGTTGCTTACAATGAAGAAGAAGTAAAAGAGTTAGCTGCCGAAATTGAAGTTACAGATGGACCAAATGACGAGGGTGAGATGTTTAGTCGGCCTGGGAAGCTGAGTGATCGTTTCCCTAGTCCGTATGCTAATGAACAGGCAGCAAGATTTGCTAATGGAGGAGCTTATCCTCCAGATCTTAGCTTGATTACAAAGGTTACATGATTCACAGGAACTCAAGGTTTTTGAGCATATGGTTTCTAGAGTTTATATATCACTTATGTTTCCTGAATTTCCTTTTGTACCAGGCACGTCATGATGGTCAAAATTATGCGTTTGCATTGCTCACCGGATACCGTGACCCACCAGCAGGAGTTTCGGTACATAGAAACTGTAAACTTGTAATACCTTATATGAGCATGCTTTAATGAGTTTAAATTTTGACGATATAAGGGTTTCATCAGATTCGAGAAGGGCTTCACTACAATCCATACTTTCCTGGTGGTGCTATAGCTATGCCTAAAATGCTCAATGATGGGGCAGTTGAGTACGAGGATGGAACACCAGCAACAGAAGCTCAGGTTACGAAAGTTTTCATGAATTTTAACTTTTAAATGACGTCTATATTACTGCCATTCCATTTTTGAGATATTATCTCATTAATGTACTTGTTATGAATCTGCAGATGGCTAAGGATGTTGTCACATTTTTGACTTGGGCAGCTGAACCCGAGATGGAAGAACGGAAACTGGTAATGCTAGTTGCTACCATATACTTTAATGAAATTTTCTCGTAATATGGATATTTTGCCGCANCTGTAAAGTCACGAAAATTGATTGTTGATGTTGTGAATTAGATTTCCCTCATGAATCGTTTTTTGATCCATGGAGAGTTCTCAGAGATATTTATACTTTTTCTGTAATTTCCCAATCTTATGAATAAAGTGCACAATGCCAGTATAGACTGAGGATGAAGTAGTGTTTATAATCTTTTGCAGTATTTGCAATGCAAGTGAGGATTCAAACTATTACTAAGTTCACAATTTTTGGAACTTAACATGAAAACATATCTAAATTGATTAATTTTGAAGTTTGGTGAGACCAAAATGTCGATCTGAAGCCATAGAAATTAACTTTTTTTTTAAATGAAACATTTAATACTAATTTTTTTTGAGCTTCAATTTACCATGAATTTTTGGGCCGGTTTGAATATCTTGCTTATCACTATGATATGTCATTTTTATTATAGTATACTGTAGTTTGATTGTTTAAAAAAAATGAAGCGATGATTTGACTTTGTTCTGCGGTTTTTCTGGTTTCATCGATAAAGAGCCTGTATTATTCCCTCGAAAGTTCTAGAAGGGCAACTATTTGAGTTCCCAATGTAGAAAGGGCCTAAAACGATTTTGGTAACGTCGAAAGATACTTTTATTATTTAATTTAATTTCTGATGTAAATGCTCTGTCAGTTGTGCACAAGTTCTAGTTGGAAAGCAAGAAATGATGTTCTACTGCAGTGGAACATCCTATTGACGTTGTAGTTCAGAGTAGTTAAGTAGGATTCTTACTCTGTGAGACTGCTAACTAAATGATTACTCGAAATGAGGAACTACGAAAATTTAACCTTTATTGTTAATTTCTGGGCACGTTAGAAAACAATGTAATAGATTTGTGTGCAAATTTTTCCTAGTATCTGTGCAAAATCTTTCAGTATGTGCTTCCATATAATAATTGTTACGTTCTTTAAAGAAATGACATCCATCCGTAATAGTTTTGTATAATTCAATTAATCCGATTTACCTTAATCTTGTTTTTGAAACCTAAGCTGTTTTTAATGATGTTCAAGACCCGATTATCTATTAGAACAGTTGGGTTTCAGGCATCATTTCTCTGTATCTAGGAGGTGTCTATTCTGATTAAACTTTTAATTTTGTGGGTTGTGGTCTAGGAGGTGTCTATTCTTATTAAACTTTTAATTTTGTGGGTTGTGGTTCAATGTTAAAACATGGAGTTTATAGAATGTCTTTTCTTTTATCAAGTAATGGTGGTGGGTTGCTTTGACTTTGTCCACTAGATGTTTCTCCTTGTTCATTACACTTGACAATGACGATGCCCTGCAGGATAGAAACTACGCATTGCATTAGGTTTAAGATATTGTTACTTTGCACACAATTTACATATTAATTTATCTTATTTAATAAATTTTCCTTGTTTTGTCAAAGCATCAATTATAAGGTCATACATTTGAGTTACATCGAGTTACATAGATAAACTTTGAAATGTTTTCTTTTCAAGTTATTTTTGCCATTTAATACTAATCATTAAACATGTGATAGAAAAATCCTTAATAGTTTAAAGAGAGTACCAAGAACCTGTTGTTAGACCTACAATTCTTTAGGGTGGGAAATGTTAAATGTTAGCTAATCAAAAAGTTAACAGACTTAATATATGCATGTGGTAGAGATATGAATGCTAATGAAGACATTGTACATCACATGTTTAATCATTGAGTAGAAAGCACTAAAAACAACATAGAAAGGAATCACTTTTCAATTTTAGGATGTTTACACAAGTGTATAGCCTTACAATAGATGCTTTGAAAAATCAAGAGGAAAATTAATTGTTAGTAGGGAAGGTGGTTTTACTTCTAACAACATTTACATCATTTTTAAATATCCGTACTTTAACATAAAATAGCCAAAGGATTTGTAATAACATAATGCTAATGTGGATATTGGGTGTGATTAGGAAAGATCTAATCAACAACACTCTTATTGGGAGAAGTTTGGGAGTGCCATTAACAATGAAAATCTTTAGAAAATTCTATATGCTTTTATCTTTTGCTAAGAAGATCAAAGTGTGTACTTGTTAGAAGTGTTTGCTTTATTAAAGCTGAAGAGAAATAATGAACAAAAAATCAAATGCTTCTTCAGTGGATTGAATATTTCTTTAGTAGATTTGATTTTTCTCCAGTGAATTTGATTTTTTCTCTAAAGAATATAGTTTTTGTAGAATTCCCAAATGGAAGATTCTAAATTATTCCAAACTTCTACAATTGATGTTAAAATTTCTACTTCTATCAATGCAGAAATTTATATTGATTGTCAAAATGCAATTTTAAAAGCTAGTGAACAACAATTTGTAATGCCTTCTTCTAGTGATGTTTATGCAACTAAATACCTAATTTTATTCTTCTTGATTATGTATATGAGTCACTTGTTGCTAATCTTACATCACAATATTTGTTTATTCAAATTTTGGATTACTTGTCTCATAATCAGAGTTTTGCTTCATAGTTGAATGATGTGAGACAAAAACATGATATTCAAGTCCTTTATGCTAAGTATTATTCTCGTTTTTCTTTTTTTTTTGCTTGTTAAGCTAAGTAATGCTTTGATGGTGCAATGCACTCTCGATATAGAATTATTTATACATAAACATGTAATGTTGATCATTCGTAAGTGGACTCTAGATTCTAACGTTCAGTTTGAAGAAGAATATTTTAAAGTTCCATGTTTTGTCAAGCTATTTAATCTTTTGTTGATTTTTCATAAAGCCAAGTAGGATATTGTTAGTTTTCTTGGTCATATTAACCATATGGAATCTATTTCTAAAGTATTTCGTTTTTGTAGATGTTTTTTCTTGTCGAAATCATTCTTATGTACAAGGAATTGGTATTACAAGAAGACGGAAAGACTTATATTCAACCAGTTATATATTATAATCTTTATGATTCTTGCAACTTTTGTCATCATGAAGGATATTTATTTAATGAATGTCCTTTCTTGCTCAAGAAAAAAGATGCTAAGAAAAGGAAAAAACAAATTGAAGTTGATGATAAAGGGAAAGAAAAAAAAGAAAAAAACAATTTAAAGTTGAAGATATGAAGAATCAAGTTAATATCAACAATAAGAATGATCAAATTGTAATAAAGAAACTAGAGAAAATAAAAGCTTATATGTATGTTTTTCCTTATATTATAGGAAGTATTAATTAATTCAAACAAATGATTCATAAGGCAAATCTACCTTATTTGACAAAACAAATGTTTACTCAAATATACAAACTAATGTTGAGAAATAGGCTATAGCTTATGGTTAGTAATGCAAGGTTAATGTTAAGCAACAAAGTAATGGTGATGCAGATTATGTATCATTAGTTTCTTGTATTCTTTCAAATGCTAATATGTTGTCACAATTTCTATTACTACCTTAAATCCTTTTGCTATTTTAAGTTCAAGCATAGTTGTTGAAAGTGATGTAAGTGTTATTAAGATAAGGGTCATCCTTCAAAATAGGCCATTGGAAGTGACTTTTAATACCATTTTCAATTGGACTACATTATCCAACATAGTCTAGTATGGCCCTAACATAGATCAATTGAATTTATGCTTTCATGGTTGAAATAGGATCAAACTATATCTAGCTCTAGAATTTCAGGATTCTAGTCTTCCATAATCAAGTTTTTGGCCAATCTAAGTGCTATTGTGTTGGTAAAACCACCTTGGAGTATGGACTACACTGGGACTACATTGGCTTGTGCTGTCCCAGGTCTACCTCATCATAGTCACATGGAATCTGACATTCCCATTGTCAAAACAAGGTGAAACTATCACTAGACAATGTGAACCAAGGTTTTGGATGTCCAAGTTAGGCTTTGAGGTGTTTGGAACATCAAATCACTAGCCAAATCAACCTAGAATGATGACTATGCTAGGACTACACTTGTTTGCATAGTCACAACATGAATCTTAAATTTTGGTGTAATTCTATGGTCAATTGATTGGGTTTTGGATTCTAGGATTGATGGCTTTCAACACTAGGGTTTCAGGCCTAAGATGATTAGTTTTGGTGGTCAATTTAGTTCTAAATTGATCCTACACCCTTGGGCTACATTAGCTAGTGTAGTTAAGGCCTTCTATAACATAGTTAAGGGGTGAATGATGGTTTTTATTGATTTTTGACTTGGTTTGCAAGGTTTAAAGGTCTTTGAGGTCTCCAATAGGGATTAGGGTTGGGATGATGCTTCTAGAAGTTAATTTGGCATGTTGATAAATCATTTTGATGTTTTGCAAGTGTGACTACACTAGTTAGCATAGTCCCAAGCCTCCTGAATGTAATCCCAAGGTGGAAATGGGATTTTTCCTTCTTGTATCTCGTATTTTATCAATGCAAGGTTATTGGAGGTTCCAAAGGAGCTTTAGGTCAAAATATGGTAGTTTGGAGGTTATTTTGGATTGTCTAAGGTTTTTCCTTTCCCAACTACGCTGGGACTACATTGGTTAGTGTACTCCTGGCCATCTGTAGTGTAGTCTGATGGTGGAAGTAGGAAATTTTCCATAGTTGAGATCTTTCCCAGCATAGTTAATGTAAGGAAAATGATTTTTGGGGGGTTTTAATTGGTTTCATGGGATTTTGAAATTGCCAGAAGCTTTGGTTAGGGTTTGGTGCATGGTGTTACAATTTTATAGTCAACTGGGAGTTTGGTTGATGACAAAAGATATCATCCCATTGGTGACTATGTTGGCCAACATAGTCATGCTACTGGTTAGTGTAGTTACTAAAATAGCAAGTTTTGGTATTGGTTTTGGCCTTCCATGTTGTCTGGTTTTCATCGATGTTAACACCTAGTTTCCCATTTTGGGCATAATGTTTCATGACATGGGTGGATGGTTGTGAGGTGGGTTTTGGTAGTATTTTTATTTTGGAATCCATTTCAAGGTTTCTAGATGCTCAAACCCTAGCGTAGTCACTATGAGAAGCTGAAAACCCAAGTGTTCTAGGATTTTCATTGGCTTATTGTAGAGGCACCTAGTGAGGCCCACCTTAAATTTGAGTTTTTTCATGGATTGGTTTTCCACTCAACCAGTGTAGCCTCACTTTTTAATTATGATAATTAAGTTCAATGGAGCTTGGGTGAATTTTTTGGAAAACTAGGGTTTTGAAGGTAGTCACTTAAGTGTGGGAGTGATTTTCTTACTTCAATTTTACAAAAATCATTCTTGCTACACCACTTCCATCTTGCAACACATAGAACCATGGCTCTGATCCTATTACAACCTCCACTACCTTCCTTCTCAGCATAGTCATACCATTCTACATCAAGAGGCCAATGTAGCTATTAAAGGTCTCCCATAAACTCAAGGATTTTGGTGGTTTTTGCCATTGTTTATCATCATGTCCAAGAGGAAGGCTTCAACTAGTAGGAATCTATCCCTAGAGGAGGTAGATGTAGCTACACAAGTTCTCTCCCACCTCCCATGGCTAGTAATTATTAAAGACTCTATTGCCATGACTACAAGGTACACAAATCATAACTAACTTATACAAAATTTCCTTGGCATCCTAGACATTTTTGGTTGTGTGGGTTTTGTGTGTCAGTTAGATTTGCATTTTGCAAAATTCATACATTAGATAAAGGCTATGTTTATGGGTTTTTGATGTTTCTTTGGTTGTGGGATTGGTTTGTACCAAGTTATAAATTTTGTTTTAGCTATGTCTATGCCTTTTTGGTAATTTAAGGCAAGAAGGCAACATGAATTTTGTATTTTTTTTGTGCTTAAAAGGTTTAAAAATTATAATTTTTATAGCCATAGGATTGTAGTACTATGTTTAATGGTCAAACTAGTTTTTGAACCATTGTGTTTTGACTTACGATTGATTTTCTAAGAATTTTTTTGTATGCCACTTCAAAGTGGGTTTTCAATTTTTGGTCATTTTTCATGGTTCTTTGGTATTTTTTTGTGTAATAATGATTAAGAGTTTTTTAGTTTTTATGTATGAATTTTTATCTTTTCATTTAAGGATTCCAATGACTATGGAATCACTAAATTTCGATATGTGGTTAATTCTTGGTAAATTTTCTCATAAACTCCCATAAGGTGGGGTTTTGCTGTTACAATTTTGTTCTTATAAAGTTTTCATTTTTTCTTTGTAAAACTAGATAGGAATTTTTATGTTTTCTAGTTTTGGGGTTTTAGTTCATTTTTCAAGGATTCCATCAACTATGGGATCATCGAATTTGGTTACATGGTTGATTTTTGGTTATTTTTTAGTAAACTGGCATAAAGTGTGATTTTTAGTTGTTATGGTTTTACCCTTGTGAAGATGGGCAATGTTGGAACTTTAGAAACTTTTTTCAGCCAATGTCCTAGGTTCTTAGGAATACTATAAGATGTTAGGGATGGTTTGGAAGTGGTTTTACATGTTTTAAAATTTTTTAAATATTTTTTATCAGTCACCTACTATAGCCATTTTCTATTGTTTTGGGTTGTTATGTAGTTTTTGTTGAATGTTGTTATGAATTTGGGTTGTGTTTTAAAATTTTCCAAAGCTTGGAACAACAATGTAGATGTTAAATTCTATTTAATTTCATGCCTACCTAGCCCTAGACTTAGAAAAATGTTTTTAGTTCTAATCTGTCATTTTCATCCTAGTGTAAACTATTTTGTATATTTGCAATTTTGGTTATGAAAATTGCAAACCTTCTTGTCTGTAGAAGTAGTGTTGGTGTATTTTTGTGATTATGTTCAAAGGTTCTTAAGGATTTTTACATGTTGTTTTTTTTTTAGTTTTTAATAGTCATTTGAATTTTTAAGAAATTTTGACTAGCCTTCCTAGAGTTTTTACTATGGCTAAGTTCACCATTAACTAGGATTTCTAGTAAAATTTTACAAAGTTCAAATAATTATTTATGACTATTATTGTAGGCACAAGCTAATTTTCATGTTTTTAATGTTTCTACATAAAATAAAGTTACACATTTATGCATATCTTACTATGAAAACTACCATCAATTGTTAGTAGGCCACTTGATTATATTTGTTTTTTTTTTATTTTTTTATACAAAAGTTGGTCCCAGTTTTGGTTTTGGTTCTAAGTGTTAAAACTATAGGTTTGGTCACTTGTCTAGAATGACAATGTTGATGTTAAAGTTGTTGTAATTTTGGCTATTTAACATTTCTTTTCTACTTGGCTATGATTATTTATGGTTTTAACTATTGTTGTTCTTGTGTGTAGGGCCTTTTTCAAGTCCATCCTAGTAGTCATTGAGCTAGTGGGACTGCTTTATTGCATCCATGGACCAGGGCCCTAGATCTCACCTCTCCACATGATGTTGGAGCATGCCTCACTATGGTTCAGACCTAGGACAAAATAATTCCTAGCCTTCTTATTGCAAAACTTTAGTGTGATGGTATGGTCACATTTATCATCTTACATGACTGCTATTATTGTTGAAATCCTTTTGCCCATGCCATCTATCTTGATCATCAAGTTCCTTGAAGATGAACATGAAACATGTGTAGTGGATGAAATGCTTGATGGAACATACATAAGGGGGACTCGTAAGCTATACAAGATTTGGAACATGCTGGAGTTCAACTTGTGTAATGCCAACAACACACTACTAGTTGGTTACCATGTCCATACGTTGTTTCAGAATCCTCTTCGTACTGTATACCATGTGGAAGGGTAAGCATAGCTTTAATTTTTCATTTTTGCTATTTTAATTATTTAGTTTTATTAGGCGATGTGGATTTAATTATTTTCCTTTTTATATTTTGGTATGCTTATAGGTACAAGGTGGATGACAAGAGGTTCATCAAAAGTGGCCAACTTCTCCACTTGGCTTAAACAGTGTTGGAGGTTTTCACCAAAAGCCCCATAGTGAGGCTTGCTATGATGGAGCAACTAATAGGTGACTTGGGCAGGAACACCACATGTTATTCCAATGCCTACCAATGATGTATAAACAATTGATAGTGCATGGTTGGTGGGACAAATCAGACCTTTCCTATACATCCATTGAGGCCACTATGCCACCTTCCTCTAACAAGAATGGTAAAAATTATTAGTTTTGTTTTTATGTTAGCATTTTCATGGTTGTATGGTTGTAGGTTTTTTTAAGGATTTAAGTGTCAGAAGGTTTTATTGGCTTTGAATGATTATCAATATGGTTATACTTATATTTTTGGTTTTACAACATGCTTATGCCTATGCTAATTGGCCTTTTGTTGAATTGTAGGGGCTAGCACTGCCTCCACCATCACCCTTGTCATTCCAGGACACTCTAAGGAGACTCTTGAAACATCATAGAGAAAACACATGTTGTAACCTTTTTGGCATTGTAACTTTCACAGCATGAAACCCAAGGCTAAAATTTCATTGTAAAATGTAAAGATTATAATCCACAAGATGCAATTTCACATACCTTATCTTTTGGGGCTCAAAAAATGGCTTACAAGTGGTCATATCCTTAATCCTCAAGTGAAAAAAGTCATATTATATCTATATTTGGGCTTGGGGGGGTCAAAAATACCTTTTAGACTACCAAAATTGCCGTTTTCATGGGTTTTGTAGGGGGTATGACCTTTGCTATGCTAGAGTCACCTATGCTCAACATTGGGGGGTTTAGAACTTAAAGCCTTACTATGGCTCCTATAGCTCTAGTGTTGCTTCAGTAGTCCCAGTGTTGCTCTTGCTCCATTGTGGGTCTAGCAACCCTAGCATTGATCTTGCACCCTAGTGTTGATCCTACACCTTGTCATTGCTCATGAAACCTAGCATTGTCCATGCAACCCACCATTGCTCTTGCAAGATCAATGTTGCTCTTGGAAGGCCAACATGGATGGAAGAATCTAGCATAGGTAAAGTTTCCATTTACTATTTTTAGTAACTGGAATGGTTTTGGTATCATGGGTGTATCAAAATTTACTATAAACAGAAACCATGCTAGATTTTGATTCCTTGTACACCTACACATGACATCAATCTATTAGCAATTAGGATAGAAATTTGTATTCAAAATTATGGCCATAAAATCGATATAAACCAAGCTTGAGAACCATGAATTGGTTCCACCACTTTGACATCTAAAAGCTTAGAGAACTTAACATAGATAGAAGGCTTTTAGAGATTTTTCTAGTGTGGAACCTATAACCATTTTGACCATTTGTCAACATTTGAGATTATGTGAGATTTTGTGGCAATGCTGAGCTGCTTGTGTATCAAGACTCCCAATGTGGCTCTTCCCTATGGCTCGAAGCCCCTCATACATCTTACACTATGTACCACTAACAATACAGATCTAGTAAGGAGAATAACAAGGCTTTACAATTTCAAGAGTTGTAGAGCACCTAGATCATGGAGCTAACTATGGTGTTCAAGGCTGCCAACTTCAACAGACTCTAAACCCCCATTGAAATGAATCCTTTGCATTCTTGGACACCATTTATACACATCCTGAACTTTCTTTATTCTCAATATTTCATTGCAATAAAGTGTGTAGTTCCATATTTTGTGCAGATTAGCATAGTTTCATATTATTCTATGCATTATTTTATACCAGATTGCATTATTTTTCATTTCTTTTATTCTTGTTTACATTTTCTAGGTTCCTATGTGATCAACTAGACCATCTAGGGTACCTTGGATTCTCTTTCTTGAAGGTTCTTAGAATTTAGGGTTAAAGCTATTTTGCCTAAAATTTTTCAATTTTCTAGCAATCGAATATTTTAGTCATTACAATTTTTTGGCACTAAAAGGAGGGCCTCCATCCAAGTTCTATGTCCAATTCTATTTGTCATTTTAATAACATTTCTATGAGTACAAAACCTTGAATTTATATCAAAACATCTTTAAACTTTGACAAAAATTTTTCTGCAACAAACCCAACACAAGCATCCATCTCCCTACCACCAAAATCCTGAATGAAGGTTACAAGTGATTTAGATTTTGAAGATATTTTCACAATAGTTGTTGAACATTGTAAGGCCAACTTGGTTGCAAGTTACATCTACCTTTTTATGCTCAAAAGGCAAAAGTTACTCCTTCACAACCATCCAAAACCTTACTCCCTCTATTGTGGAAAAATTTTCAAACATGACCAACATTGGCATTTTGCCAAAACCAAGATAACCTTCAAACAAAAACAAAATATTTTACTTTAACATTTGATAATAATTACTAGTCCTGCCAAGGTGAGAGACCCCAATGTCCTATGGAAAGGTGTAAGATTGTTAATGTTAACACCCCTTCTTCCTCCCTTCCATCTCTAGCATGGGTGTTGCTAGCAAGGCCAGCATAGGGGGGGTGTTGTTAAAACAAAATTCTTGTATTTTTCTAAGGATGTACCCCTTTTCATTGCAATCTACACTTTACTTTACATTTTTAGTGCATAACAATTTGGTAGCCACATCCCTTTTACATTTTAAAAATTCCATTTGCTAAATTTTTATTTTATTAGTTAATTAAGCATTTCACTAGGTCAATTTTAATACTATCACAATGTCATTCAACCAATCAACTATTTTTCCATTCAACTTTATTGATGCAAGGTCCAACCAAGAAGCCGTAAGGATTTCCGACCACAAAGATCCCATTGTAGTTGAGTGTAGGTAATTACTAAAGCTTAAGGGAAAAAGCCCAAAATTTTTGGTGATAAATGAAGATCATGATCACTTTATTTATGCCAAAATTCAAGTTGGCATGCTTATTCCAAGAATGGAAGTAGAGGCTAGAAGAGAATATAAACTCATCCATTGTGATGAAAAGGAATACATACCTTCCTTGTACAATAAAATATCATTGAACAAAACTTATGCACACATCCTTTCTCCATTAATTAAGATAGATGAAGAGGACAAGAAGGCTAGTTTGGATGAGAAACATGAGGAGTGAGATAAATTTGGAGTTGAATCCAAGCCCAAAAACTTCATAGGAGAGCTCTTCCAATAATCAACCTTCCATGCCATAATATCCACCTCAATCCTTCTTAGCTCCTCCATAGGGCAAACCCCTCAATCCTTTCTCCTCCCTATCTAACCATGTTTGGGCTAGTGCTCATTATAGCATCACATCGAACACAATTGGTGTCAAAAGCAATACCATTCCCTACCTCTATGCCTTTTGTCATACAACCACAATCTATGCAGCCATCATTGGTGGTTATAACCACCACTCATCCCTTTTCCATGTAGATGGGGTCCACGATAAGATCTCAAGTGACCCAACGGTCACATACATATTTTATCCCCTTTCTACGATAAATACTAGTACAAACCTATTTTTTGCTATTTATTATGCAAGCAATAATGGTATGCCAACCATTTCCTCTAGTGCCACAACACATCGTGAGGCCATAGGCCTTCCAGCTTATACCTCAACCTTTTGTAAAAATACCCCAAGACATAGGGGCATCTCAAGGATTGGATCAAGCATTCCAAATGATTCAAGACTTCATAGAAGAGTTACAAATTTTAAAGGCTTCCACATCCTAGACCATTAAAATAATGGATTTCTACTAGGATGATCCTATTAGTCCTATGGTTGCATTGTTGACTCTTCGCCCAAGGTGTCCCCATACTTCAATTTACCATGTACAATGATGAGATTGATCCTGACACACATCTTATAATCTTTCCTTCTAAGTGCTTATTACTACAAGCTTGGCCACATATGATAATGTGGATTTTCCCTATGTCTCTTATAGGGAAAGCTCTACATTGGTACCGTGCCTCACCAAGAGGATCCATAACCTCACTAGAAGATCTAATTTCATAGTCCATTAACCATTTCAATTAAAACTTTAAACCTAGCACAATCCTTGAAGAACTAATAAAGGTCAACTAAGGACCCTTTGAGTCAATTCAAAAGTTTATACAACAATGGAATGCTCTTCTTAATAAGATTTCAGAACCAATAGCTGAGACTCACCTTTTAGCTATATTCAAGGAGGTGGTTAACAATTTTATTAAATCAAAATTGTAATACTTAGGTTCATGGTCACTTAGTTAGGATTTATACTAAATTAAGAACATAGAATATGTCATAGAGGCCAGCCATGACCACACCTACATGGCATAAAAGAACCAACATGCATGGAAGGGTAAGAAAAGTAGGAGGTAAAACAATGTAATAGTGTCCACTATGGCAAAGAAGAGTAAGATGACTACCTAGGGGCTAAGGACAAATCAACCAAAGATCCCTGCTAGCAATAATCAACTCTCAACATATGGGACCTCTAAGTTGGCTACTATGAGATCTAACTTTAAACAAAAATATCGATCGAAGTATACTAGGTTACCATTAAAAGCATCAGAACTCCTTCACCAACTATTGAAGAGTGGAAGAATACAATACAAAAAAATGATGGAAAATGCTTGTAAGAGGCTTGAAAAATTATGTGAGATAGTCAAAGATCCTACTCTTGCAACCAAGGATGACCCTCTAGTACCTAAGTACTTCAAACTTGACCATTTTTGTCATGACCATTAGCTACTAGGTCATGATATTGACTTTTTCCTAGAGTTAAAAGATGACTTGCAGAAGATGATAGACAAGGCTAAACTGGTGCTTGATGACTCTGACCTAATTAGGCCAAAAAACTAATCAATATATGTCTAAAAGGATGCATTAAACAATAACAATAGTCCATATACCATAGTAGCATTCAATGTCAACAATGGTCCAAGGCTTATGAGGGAATCATTTATGATTCATGTATCTCCTCACAACGAAGGGGGTCCTTCAACTTCCACTAGTCCAAGGACCTCCTTTTTTGTAAGGATACCATTACCTATGTTCTCCAAAGAGCCTTTTGTAATTAGAGTGCCCCCTCCTATGTCCACTGAGTCAACCTTTACAATTGAAGAACGTCCTCCCATGGTAGCCAATGTAACAACTTCTTCTTCTAAACAAACCAATGACAAGAAGATGTTCCCAAGCAAACAACGTAAGAAGCTCATAAAAAAGCATAAAAATAAAAACAATATGAAAGCAAAGGTATCAAAGGAAGTGGATCCAATAAAGCCCACTCCCATCTCATCCATGCCCATGAAATCTACTACCTAGGCTACATCAACTAGTAAACCATGAGAGGACCCCAAGCCCAAAGGGCAGGGAAAAGAGGCTAAGCCATAATAACTAAAACATGATGTCTAAATATTGGGGTTCTTCAAGGAATTCAAGAACAATAGGAATGAAAAATCCATAGCCAATGACAAGGACTTCCTTAATGTGATGGAATAGGCCAAATAGTCACTAAAATAAAAGAATATCACCCTTAGCCTAAATGACCTTGTAATGACTTCCACTTCACATTGCAAGGTACTAGTCCAGATGTTGACCTTCATTCCCAATAGCAAGGATATCCTTGCTAGTGAAGAACCCATCCATGTAGTGATGATATCATCTTTACCAAGAGAAGAAATGAAATTGACAACAATAGTATTTCACAATAGCAAAATCAAGACCAACCCCAAAGATGATGAGGTAACCAAGGCTCCTCTTTTTATAACCATAAGGATAGGACAATGTAAAGTGCATAGGGTGCACGTTGATGATGGAGTGACAATAAATATAATACCTTATACCATCATTGAGCGTTTGGGATTAATAGAGCATATGCAACACACTTAGACTTTAGCTCTTAAATCATTCAATGGATCATGGGTTACTATCATTCATGGTGACAATGTGGTTCCTCCAGTAATCAAAAAAATTAACATAGAACAAGAGTCTGAAGTGGAGTTTTAGGAGGGAAATCCTAACCACAAAGTTGAAAAGCATAACAAAGTGGAAGAGGCCAAAACTAATAATGATGAACCTAGGGATACACTTTGGGAAGAACTCCCCTTCCACATCGTTGGCGAAGGAGACGGGAATACAAGCTTGTGCAAAATAGACTATATACATTTCCTAATCTCTTAAAGATTAGGAAACATTTGCACAATTGATGTGTACTTTTCATCCACTTTCCCTATGCACGTATAACCATATAGTCATCTTTACTTATAGCCTTTTAGCCTAGTTTACATGTTACCTATGTATTCCATTTTTTTTTACTTTGCTTGTAGCCTAAGTTTTACTCTTGTTTACATTTTACTTTTAAGGCCTTTTCTTCTTTAGAATGTTAAATCTAAAAATTTCATAAAAAAAAACTTCAAAACTAGAAAAATCTATAAAAATTTTAAGACACAAAATCAATAAAAAAATATGTTCCTTTGCAAATTACATAGCCTGTTATGGCCTTAGACTAGCAAACAATGCATGGTTCTCTGATGAAACGCGGTTTTCACTAGGCCGCGATATCGCGTACGCGATATCGCGACCGACGTGATATCGCATCCCATGCGATATCGCATACGCGATATCGCGTCTTCACCTGCGATATCGCGTACGCGATATC
>MNCI01036336.1:694930-707683 GCA_015680685.1 Gnetum montanum | reverse complement strand
AATACCAAAAAAATCACATACCTCAGACTTGCTTAACCATACACCGTGACACATACAAGCAAGCCTGGGAAGACAACGAATGATTAACCCCAAGTGTTTCTTGTGGCGTTAAGGCATTTAGTCTGCGGAGTTCGACCGGATTGCGCGTGTACGCTCGTATTCGTATGGTAGAGTGTAGGGGTACCTCATCACTCATCAGTTCTCCATGGCCTAAAACTAGCAAATCATATGGTTTGCTATGTCCTTAAACTAGCAAACAACGCATGGCCTGCCATGGCCTAAAACCAATAGAATTTTACTTATTTACATTTTAGTCTAGAACCTTTTTTCCTAGTCAATTTTACCTTTTTATTACATTATAATTGTGTGAGTTAGCCAACTCAACCTTATACCATAATCACAACATGAAACTTTGTAACATGAATATAACTATAATGCTAAAATGATATAATTGAAATTGAAATTTAAAAATAATAATTAAAAGGTCTAAAACATGACAACCATGGCCACAAGGTATGGAAAAAGTTTAAACAATACATCGTAAAATAATAAACCGTTCATCAACTAAATCAATGGGTAACACTAGCCATAACAACATCAAGGTCAAATATGATCAACAAAATAACTTAAATAAACAATGATGACAAGGTAATTGGTGGTGCTAGGAGGCATCTAGAGGAGGTTGATGGTCATTTTCACCCTCATAACTGGGGCAACAAGTGTTGCCTAGTGCCTGTAGCATAATAACACAAGATTAATTAGTAATTAACACACTGTAAAACCAAGCAAATAACTTAAATAAAACATGATAAAATCATAGAACAAACAAACCTAAGGGAACTATGGTATGATATACTCTAGGGAAAGACTTTGAAGGCCAATATCCAAATGATGGAGAATTTGGTCTTCCATCATGTAAGCCCAATCCACATCCCCAAGATTAACACTCATTAGGATGTTACTCTTGTCAATCTCCATCCATGTAGGTGGCTTTCATGACATAGTAATAGTAGATACCTCACCAAAGGTAGTAGAGATTTGAGGGGTAGGGGATTCAACCATAGTCAAAGTGTCTCAAAATAGCTTGAAGGCACTTTAAACTTGAATCCCCTTTATGAACAGCTCCAAGTTGTGCCATTTGGTAGACTTCTCTATCAACTACTTAAAATAAAACTCACATTTAGTGTTATACATCTTTTTATGGTCCTTCTATGCTCAGACCCACTCAAGGACCTAGGCATAGTAATCTTTGCAATCTCTGGTCTTACAAGTTATTAAGTCCATCTGCAATTGCTACTCTACCATCTCTCTAGCAAGGGCAACCTTGTCATGGATGATGTGCTAATAACATGTTCATGTGATTCCCTTAGTTCACATAGACTCTTTCTTAGCTACTTAGGCTTCTAGAAAATCCTTGCAATCCTGGAGATCATTGATCACCTAAGCCTACCTCATAGTCTCTTCCTTCAAAGTCACAACTTGTTCCCATAGGAATTAGTTTGACCATTGGAATTCAAATGAAGTTTTGATGCATGAAATTACAATATTAGCTGCACTTTCATACAAACTTCATGGAACATTTTCCACTTTAGGTGGAAGACTAAGCAAGGATTCTATCTCCATGACACGATTAGAGTCCCACTTAACCTTAAGCACTACAAGTAATGTAACCATGAAATATACACATAGGCATAATATACAACAAGAATGGCTATAAAAAAAATATGTAATCAATATACCTATAAAAAATATATATAAAATAATTAAAGGAAAAATGAAATGAGGGTCTTACCAACTTTGGAAGAAACCTATTGCAACTGATTGATTATGTCCTTAGCTACCCCACACATGAACTCCACTTTATCTAGAAACTCTACCCATGGTTTCATGTGAAACGTATAGGTTGAGGCATCTGCTTGGGCTTAGTAGCTACAACAGGTGTAATAATTGACTAATAGTTAGAACAAGACTTAAACATAAAATAAAAAAATAAAAAAAATAAAAAAAAGTGTATCCATACCTAGAATCTCATCTAGAATGATGATAGGATTTTCACTTGATAGTGGTTCACAAAACTGGGTATCTAGGTCATCAAATGTAATGTTGGCCAACCCCTCATGCTCATGCTACTGTAGAAATGCCTCCTCTAGGTGCTTCTAATCCCACTGTACTATTATGGGTTGGCTTCCAAGTCATATTACTTGTCTACAAAAACAATAAACATGAAACATGAAAATAACTTAACATATTTTACATAAGAAAAATAACAATAAGGCCTTCAAACATAAAACATGAAATAACCTAAGCACAAAAAAATTAGATCATACCCATAACTCTACAATACATTTGGCCAAACTTAATTATAAACCTCCTCTTTGAAGGTTGCTTAGTGGTTGGTGTTACTTTCTCAACCATGGGCCACTTTAACTTTGCTCGAGCTACCCGATTAGTTTTATCATGTAATTTTTTGGCCCTCTTAGTGTTTCCTCACTTGACTTGAGGCTCCATTCCCAAACCATTAAGGGAAGCAAAACGTATGCTGCCAAAACATTTAGTGGTCATAGAAAGAAATTCCCAAACATCCTCTGGTGGATTTTGGGTATGCATAGTTGGATAAATATGCTTTATCCAAGGCTTAGAATGTTGGGATGGATCTTGACTCATCCATTGCCCATCCCTCCTCACCACCAAAAACTCTACAAATCTCCTTAGATATGCCATAAAGAATGCATGATGCATGTGGCATATTATGGTGAGAATTTCCTTCTACAACTTAAAGGTCAAGTTAGCAGCCCAATTAAATTGGGAACCTTTAGTAAGGACCTTCATCATGGTCCATGCCTAGGCAATGTCAATAACCTTATATTGTGATAGCAACTTCGGAAAAGTATGGGATTTGAGCAAGGGATATGATTTTCTTGCTTTTGGTACCTAGAAATCCTATAGGGCAAACTTATAATGGTCATGTAGAGCATTTAAACATGATTCAACCTCCTCTTGATGGCCCGCCTCCTTTGTTGCTTTGGTGGAAACTCTCATCCCTTCAACGAGGACACCAAAGAGGTCACAGAAGGTAGCCTCATTAATGGCCAATGTGATTGGCACATCATGCACTTAGGTGATGAACTTCTTTACTTCTTGGTTAAAGGAGTCAATGATGTTCACCATCTTAGGAGTAAGGATGGTTGGGCTAGAAGGCATGAAAAGATCAAGCAAACCTACATGAGTGATGTTTTCTTGAACATTTTTAGGTGCCTTTTCAGCCAACCAATATTGTGAGGATTCTACATCATCATATTTTAGGATGAGGGTCTCCTTGGGACATCCTAAAATAACCAAAGTGATGCTAGAAGATGTGATAGCCCTTGTAAGGCAATGAAAATAGCCAATTAGCTTAGGAATGGGCACATCACATAAAACCAAAATATGATAGGAGCAACAAACCAAAATCATATTGATAAAGCCATGAAAACACTTAAAACCAAAATAGCCTAGCATCTTGTAGCCATGAAAATGTTGATATAACATAACAAAAAAAAAAAAATTAAGAAAATTCATACCTTTCCTACTATTCTTATTCTTTCTTTATTAGGATTGTGTGAAGGGCCTAGTAGTGATGCCTTCTTCTACAATGTGTTCAGGGGCCACCCATCAACCATGAGCTATCTCATTGGCTAGACATCTTCGGAAGGTTGTAGTGTAGTGTAGATGGTGGTGTACTTATTAAAATAATCCTTTAGTTTCTCAACTAGTTCCAACCTTACTATTGGACCTTTGATGAGTACCCCTACTATGATCTAAGCCAATGCTAAGGTTTGATCATTCTTGACCAAACCTTGGTCACTAACCCTCTACTTGTAAGATATTTAGAATCTGAAATGAAAGAAACCAGTAAGCTAAGGAAGAATAGGTAAATCAAATAAAAAAAAATATGAAATTTTTACACTTGCCCTTCCAAACATTACACTATGCTAGGAGGATATTTGAAATAGTGTGTGGACCTAGTAAGCCACCATTATGCTATTGTTAGTATTATACTAGGAGAATTCTAGCATGTTCTAAATCTGAGATAGCTAGTAGGTCCCCCTAGTAGCCTTACTATCAAGCACTTCACATTTTGTGTGGGTTTTAGAATTGTCAAATATGAACTTGTTGATTAGGTTCGAAGACTGAGGTAGTCTCAACAATAGCATTGACCATATAAGATGACAAGTGTGGACACATCATTACATTAAAATTTTTCCTCAAATAGGAAAGCAATTCTCTTTCCCTTAGCTAAAACCAAAAGGAGTCACTCTCCAAGACCATGTTCACAAGAGGGATGTTTGGGATTTGAAAGGTGGATACAACAAAGTATTCCCACCAACTCAACAACCACTAGGATGGGCCTAAGGAAGGCCCTGCATGGAGATAACAACACAATGTTAAAACCACTATGAACATTTTCATATATGACTCATAAAACTTAAAAAAAAAAAAGGAAACTAGGAACAACCTTAGTAAATAACCAAATATGACTAAATAGCCTACATCTACAACAAAAACCATGCATCAATTTGGATTTCACAAGAATTTTTCTAAACATCCTAGTTAATGGTGAAACTAGCCATAGTAAAAACTCTAGGAATGCTAGTTCAAATTTCTCTAAAAATTCAAAAGTGACATGCAAAAAAAATTTTGAACATGATGACAAGAAACTAACCACAACATCTATACTATAATCCTAAGCTTGCAAAAAATTAAAAACATAGTACAAAACTTTAACAAAATTTAACCAAAATTCACACAACAAAAAATTGAAGGAAATGGCCATAGAAGATTCCTAATTAAAAATACCAATTTTTTTTAACTAACCAAACCAATTCTAAACCATCCTTGAAATCCAAAGAAACATGGGACATTGGTTGTAAAAATTATCGAATGTGCCAACATTGCCCTTCTTCACAGGGGTAAAACTATAAAAGCCAAAAACCTTGTTTCACGCAAGCTTACCAAAAAATCATAAAAATCAACCACAAATCCAAATTTATCAATCCCATGACCATTTTAAACCTTTAAAAAATAATTAAAAATAAAAAAAATTTAGAACACAAAAAATCCTAGTTGTTATTGTAGGAAAAATTCTTCAAAGAACATTAAAAATAGAAAAATGGCATGGAATCACACCTGCACTAGCTAATGCAAAAATTCACCTAAAATTAATTTCTAATCCAAATTCCATGATTCTACAACCATTTGAAACATTGAACCATAAAATAAATACCCATAACCTGAAATACCAAAAATTACCATGAAAAAGGGAAACCAAAAACCATTGTAAACTAGCTTACAGAAAAATTCATAGGGAAGTAACTATAGGTCAGATTCTAGTCGTTCAACCACCATTTCAACCATTTAACAATGTATTACAATCCTATGATATTTAAAATTAAACATTCCTAGTAGTTTTCATAAGAAAAAAATACAGAAGTGATGTTGCCTTTTGGTGGAAAACATGAAGAATGCACAAAATTAACTAAAACAAAATTTTATAACTTTGGAAAAATTAAGTTTGATACAAAAGCAACATAAAATACCCATAAACACCACATAAATATAGGATATGAATTTTCCAAAATTTGATTTTAACCAACACATAAACCTAGATTTGAAAAACATCTAGGTTCCAAATAGGAAAAAAACCCAAAAATACATAGAAACCAACCAAGAAAGGTGTAGTTGGGGGTTGTGGTGGTTGATCCTTCTCCTAGAAGAGGCTATGGTAGATGTGAGAGCCTCTTGGCTACAACATTAATTTCCTCTAGGGTAGGATTCTTGCTTACGGTGGCCTTCCTCTTCATCATGATGGTCAATGGCATAGAAAACCTTCAAAAATCTTGGTAATAACACTACCCTTGGTTGGATCTTTACTAAGAAACATTGAATATTGATGGATTTTAAGCCAAAAATGATGCCAAAGATCTAAAGAAGTGTGTTGTTAGTGATAAGGTGGGTTTTGCAAATGGTGTTGGTCAGATTAACATGGAAAAAACCAAGTCTATACCTAGGCATCCCATTTTAAATACCCCTTGTCTAATTCAAAAGGGAGAAAGATTTACAACGCTGGGATGGTGAGAGTTCAAAAATCAAAATTAAAATTTGAATTTGGGTGGGCCCCACTAGGTACCTTCCAAGAAATGGGGTTTAAAGCCTAAGAGCTCATCTATGCTAGGGCTTCAACACTCTCAAATACTAAAGAAATATTGTATAGCTTGAAATCCCCCTCACCCATGCTAGTCAATGTTGATCCATTATGGATCCAAGCATCCCATGCCCAATGCAAGAAAACCCAAACACCCCATGCCAAATTTAGTAGCCAGATATTGACATTGACAAACACCAAGCCCCAAGAAAGACTAGAATCCAACATACCACCTTCCATTATTTGCAAAAATGCTAAAAAAGGGTCCATCCATGATAGTCAACATTGCTCAAGGGGGGATGACATCCATAAGCACCAACCAAGCCAAAATTTGACTTTAAAATGAACTCACAAAGACTAAAACCCCAGTAGAAGCCTATGGTAGCTCTAAAACTTGATCAAACCTAATCAAAAGTGTTAAAAACAATGAAATTTAGTGGAGCCATTTGAGGGGGCACCTTAGCCACACTAGCTAGCATGGTTGGATGGGGTGTGATCATGAGACACTAAAATTAACCTTCCAGTCAACACATCATGACCTTAAAAACTCCCTAGAGTCCTTAGTAGCTAATGATTAAACAAAAATAAGTTGAATCTAGGGCCAAAAATCATCCTCATGCTAAGGAAACCCTCACCCACATTGACCAGTGTGGATCCAACATGGATGCCTTGGGGATGACCTATAAAAATCAATTAATGAATTAAAATGTCCTAAAAGCTCACCACTATGAGCTTAAAAAATTTCATAGTCTCTAGCCATCACCAATCAAACAAAAATTAGTTGAATTTAACTAAAAACCATGCATCCACACTATAGTGGTATCCACCCATGCTGGCCAGCATGGGTCCAGCATGAGTGCCATGAAGAAAACCCATGGGGAGCTCATATGTACATCAGATTAACTTCAAGCTTCACTACTTCAACCCTAGAGGCCTACCAGAGCCTCCAAGGATCATCAAAGCCTAAAAAGCAAGCCAAAAGTGATAAAAAGTTATCATCCCTCCCTTCTCCCATGTTGGGGCCATGTTGACCAATGTGGGCCATGGGGGGATGACTATCAGAAATATCTAAAACCTTCAAAATTGTCAATTTTAAGGCCAAATCTTAGCTATCGACAACAACAACCCTAGGGGCTTGAATACTTAGTTGATTCAATGCTAGAACTTATGAAAAACTAGTATTCTAATGCACTCATGCTGAGGAAGGCTAGAACCATGCTAGCCATCATGGCTTTAGTGTGGGTAAGCTTTTACATTAGTTTTAGTAGTACACAAATACATCAAAAAGCCTAAAACATAGCCCAATAGGACCTTAAATTGATGGTAATTTAGCCTTATTTCAACCATAAAAACTCATCCTACCCAATCACCCATGCTAGGGCAATGTTGGCCAACATGGCTAAGGGGTGCATAATAATGCCAAAGCTAAAAAAACCATGAAACATGGGCAATTGTAAGCCTAAACCTCCAACATGAGTATTAGCAAACCTAGATAGTTGAAAACTTGAATGAATTACCTCTAAAACTTAATAGGAATTAAAAATCAAGTATATACATGCTAAGGGACAATAGAGCCATGTTGTCTAGTTTGGCCCTAGCATGGGCAGGGTTCCTAATAAGGATTTACCAACATAACACCAATCAAATGACCTTAAAAATTGACTATGGGAGCATACAACAATTTGACTATGTTATGACCCTATAATCATCAAGGCTAGGCTATCCATGTTGAAACCCCCCATCCATTTTGGCTAGTGTGGCTTTGGGCTATAAGACCTCAAAACCCACTTTCATTGTAAATTCTAACCTTTAAAATGATTAATTTTGACCATTGTGAGCCTACACTATCCTGAGAAGCCCATAGAACATTAAGTTTGATCCTATGGATGACATAAATTAATTTTTTTCACATATCCACACTAGCGCCATGTAGGCCAACATTGCTCCAATGTGGATGGCAATTACAATCTTCATGTGTGACTTCCAAATAGTCAAATTGATGCCAAAATTGACAAATTTTCTTCCCCAACTCATTGCTCATACCATACAAGTCCTCAGGAGTCCAAAATTGATCAAAATTATCCTATCACATAACCACCCTATCCATGCTAGGGGGTCACCCCACCCATGCTAGCTAGCATGGCTCTAGCATGAATCTAGCATGGGTGCCTAGAAAAACCTCATTTTGACCTAAAATACCCTCAAAATAGCCTTTACAAGTGTCCAAACTCACTTGTAAACATTGTAGCCCCTTACCATGGCTCACTAAGGCCTAAAACTAGCAAGAACTAGCCCTTTTAAATCAATATTTGCCTTATTTTATCACACATTTTTCACCTTGATTGATTTGATGTTGTTTCATGGTGTTTCAACTTGTTTTAATGTTGCTTAACACTGATGACTTCTATGGACCATAAATTAACCTCATTTGACTCCTACTACACATCAATTTTACTATATCTACCTTATTGTCTTCATTATGACCTTGGTAGGTCTTGTTTAGCCTCTGATTGGTGTTGACTAATCACCATTTAACGCCATGTGACCATCATATGGTCCATTAAGGCCTAAAACTAGTGAAGTGTAATCATATTTGACCATGTTTAATCTTGTACCACTTTTAACTCACACCTTATGGCCTTCATTGCCCTTTTTTAGGTCTTGTGTAACACTTGTTTCAACATGTTTGTTCTATTTATGCACTATTACTACAAAATTTTTCATTAATTTATCTATTTTTTATCATTTTGTTACCGAGAAGCCACTTGATGTGCTTATGTTAACATGTAGGAATGTGGTAGGAGGATGAGAAAGCAAATTCAACTAGCCTTAAGAGCCAGGTGGTCCCTCTTGTGCTATTGGTAGACCAAGTGACCTTATGTATCCAAACCTTAAGCCTAAAACCATTCTACCATACAATCATAACACCCTAAAGTAGCCTAATGACCATTGACCTTAAAGCCAGAAACATCATAGAAGGTCCCTTGGTCAAAATTCCCATCTAAACCATGATGGTGAGGAGCAAAAACATAAAATCAAGTTCATCACCAAAACTTAAACTTGCTCAAGACAAAATCAAATTCTTATTATGCAATAGTAAATCCATCCCATAGCCCTAATTACATTTAAAACTAACATGGTTACCTGTAGTATTGTTTATCATTGTTGATAGATTACAATGAATGATCAATATTATTGTCTTTGATGATCTACAACAAACAAGCCTACATGATATTTATCTCTGTCACAATTCCTCTATTTTTTTGGCATAATGAATGAACTATAGAACTTTGTAAATCTAATGCACATAGCATAGATTTCTCTATGATGTAACGATAGTGACCTATGGTGGCTTGTTTTGTTGGTTGTCTCATATAATCCTATGTAATGTAATTGTAACAACATGTTTTCTTTGTCTTGTTTTCTTGTTCTCTTGGAGTCATGCTTGTAGGATGAAACCTAGAAGTCATCATGAAGGTGCAACTCATCATGATAGAAAATTACTATGTGACCTTGCTGCATAAGATTTGGTGAGTTTATCTTGCTATTGCTAGGAGTGTTTATTCTACTTTACTCCCATTACTTCTCCTTGAGCTCAACCTCATAACCTAATTATAATCTTCCTCACCCTAAATGGCTATGATGAGTAATGTTTGACACTCATGCATTATGGCCATATGACATCCCTTTTTCATGCTCCACCATGAAGTCCATTGGATGTAACACATCTCATTCAATAAGAAAACCAAATCAAAACTAGCCTTGGTAATGAAACTCAATGANAGAAGGGGGGGGGGGGGGGGGGGGGGGGGGTGCGGATAGAAAGGAAATTTCCATGAAGATGAAAGATCAATAAAGCCCAAAAGGACAAATTAATGGCTTCAACAATGTAAAGTAAGGAGCCTAATGAACAAA
Source organism: Gnetum montanum (assembly GCA_015680685.1). Classification (NCBI taxonomy): domain Eukaryota; kingdom Viridiplantae; phylum Streptophyta; class Gnetopsida; order Gnetales; family Gnetaceae; genus Gnetum; species Gnetum montanum. Next base: position 697,587 of record MNCI01036336.1, on the reverse strand, counting down.
GAAAACCTTGGAGTAAAGTGTTGTCTTCTCAAACATATTATTGAGTAACCAACACTTTAAAACACAAAGCACAAAGACTTATTGATTGATTAACATGTCAGTGCCATATTGTAGCCATGATGTGATCATTCAAAACTCATTGTTAATCTTGTAAGTATTCCTCTACAGCCAAGGATAGCTCTTACCTTAACCTTATCCTCCCATTATAAGCACTCTTTGACATGGTTCAACACTATTGAATCAAGCATTGAGAGGGAACATTGGTGATGGATTAGTAGTGGTGCCTCTCTAGTCAATCCTCAAGACATCAACAAAGAGGGACCAATGAAACACCATCAAGAAAATGCATGTTGTAATATTTATGACATTGTAACTTTCATCCCATGGAACCCAAGGCTTAAATTTTATTGTAAAATGTGGAGATTGTAATTCACAATTTTACATATCTTATTTGTTGGGGCTGAAAAAATACCTCACAAGTTGTCATGTGTATATTAGGCTTGGGGAGGGTCAAAAATGCCTTTTGGACTGCCAAAATTGGCATTTTCATGGGTATTGTGGGAGGTATGACCTTTGCTATGCTAGAGTCACCTATGCTCTGCATTGGGAGGTTTAGCTTTGAAATCCTCAATGTGGCCCCTATAGCTGAGCATTGCTAGAGTCACTTATGCTCTACATTGGGAAAAATACTTAAACAACCTATGCCTACTATGGCTTAAAATTAGCAAGAATTGCTTTTACCTTATTTATGTTTTTTAGCCTACAATCGCATCATTTAGCAATTTAACCTTATAGCCAAGATCGCCACCATGACCATTTACAACATTTATAACACTATGAATCCATAACACTAGAACCATATATAGTCAAAAAATTGAAGTTAAAATTTAAAACACTATATTTAAGATATTTATAACATACATAGCCATAGCCACACTATGTGGAAAAATGTCAAAAAAATATAATAATTGTCCACAAAATATTCTTAGCTAATATTATCCATTAACATAAATGATAAAAACATGTAACAAATAAGTGGAAATAGGTAGATGGAGGATGCTAAGGGGAATCTAGAGGAAGAAGTGATGGGTAATATCCACCCTCACTGCTATGGCCACTGATGTCTCCTAATGCCTAAAATACAATAATACATAGCCAATTAGTAATCAACAACTAAAACTATAACTTAAACAAGACCAAAAATAAAACTAAAAATAATAACATACATTAAACCTATGGGTAATCCAACTCCATAACTTCTAAGGGTAGATGCTGATGACCATTCTTGAAATGATGGAGAATCTAGTCCTTCATCATGTTAGCCCTATTAATATCCATATAATCAATGCTTATGAGGCTGTCAATTCTATTCACTATGTTTCAAGTAGGTGGTTCCCAAGCAATGATAGCCATGAAGGTCTCAACTACAATAGTGGTGATTTGAGGTGTGGGGGATTTCTCCACTATGAGAGTGTGCTCAAAGAGCTAGTAGGTACTCCCCACCTAAATCCTCTAAATGAACAACTCTCTCTTGCACGATTCAATTGACTCCTCTTTGAGCCACTTTAAGTAGGACTCCCAATCAGCCTTATACTCTCATTTATGATCCTTACCATGCATAGTGATCTTTCCAATGCTTAGCCTTTTGGAAAATGAGATCCACCTACATTCATTGCTTTGCCTTCTCCCATGAAAGTGCTACCTTATAATGGATGGTATGACAGTAGTGGGCCCACATGATCTCTCTAGTCCACAAGTTTTCTAAGTTAGCCACTCGGGCTTCCACAAAGGCCTTGCATTCCTCGAGTTTCCTAATCATCTCTACCTACTACCAAGTCTCCTCCTTCAAGGCCACAACCTACTCTCATAGGAATTCATTGGACCTCTCCATCTCCCATGAATTTTTTGTGCATGACATTGCTAGATCAATAGTAGTTTCATACAACTTTAGGGATACATTCTATACATCAAAGAGAAGCTTTGACAAGGAGTCAATCTCCATGTCTAGGCTAGGATCCCACTTCACAAATGGCACTGCAAGTAACACACAACCATAAATATAGTTTACACCTTAGGATAACCATAGCATAAATGTAACCTATAATGTATCAAGATTAACTAAGGCATAGAAAATGAAGTTCTTATCTATCTTAGGTGTAACTTTTCACAATTGGTTGATGATGTCCTTAACCATCCTACACATGAACTCCATCTTGTCTAAGACCTCTACCCATTGCTTCACACAAAGCATAGGGGTAGGGGCCTTCATTGGTGACTTAGGAACTACTATAAGCATAATGCATCATATGGTTAGAATGAAAAACTAGACCTAAAACCATAGGATATAATGAGAAGCATTTAGACATGTGCATCCTTTTCTCCCCCTCTCTCTCCTTGGAGATGATGATGGAAGCTGTACCTAGCATTGCCTCATTGAACAGGATGTCTAGATCATCTATATCTACATTGGCTAATCCTTTAGCCTCATGATGCTGTAAGAGCACCTCTTCTACATGCCTTTTATCTTCCTCTACTACAGTGGCTACATACCTTTGGGCTTCCTCCTTCATAGTAGCTTAGGCTACCATGTCCTAATGCTTATCTACAATTGATGAGACGCCATATGCACTAGGCCGCGATATCGCGTACGCGATATC
>MNCI01036336.1:664402-685854 GCA_015680685.1 Gnetum montanum | reverse complement strand
TTAGACTTAGATCTTAGTTAGAGTTAGTTTAGTTTTCTCAACCCTTCCTCCTGTTAGCATAGAAGATAAGCCGAAAATACCAAAAAAATCACATACCTCAGACTTGCTTAACCATACACCGTGACACATACAAGCAAGCCTGGGAAGACAACGAACGATTAACCCCAAGTGTTTCTTGCGGCGTTAAGGCATTTAGTCTGCGGAGTTCGACCGGATCGCGCGTGTACGCTCGTATTCGTATGGTAGAGTGTAGGGGTACCTCGCCACTCATCAACAATCATAGCACATAAAAAAACCCATGAATGGGTCTTGATCTTGTACATACAAGAAATTCATGGGTCTTCATGAGAATGCCAATTAATTTTATGTACAAGATCTTGAGCATGCCAACCATAGGACATTGATCTTGTACATACAAGAAATTCATAAAATTAACAAGTTAGAAAAGGGTAACTTAACCAACAAAGCCAAATATGTAAAAATGATATAACAACCATACTTACCCCTATAAATGGTATATGGTGCTAGGAAGGTTCTGAAATAATATGTGAACTCTTTGCACCACCATCAGAGTATTGATAGCATTATACTAATGGTAGTTTGGCATAGTCTAGATATCCAAAAGGTAGCATCTACTGATAAGATCTACTACTTCCCTTGTTGTTTGAGGTAATAGATCATCAATGATGGACCTAGTGATTAGGCTAGATGTCCAATGCATCAGTGTCTCCACTATGATCCTAGGCACATCAGCAGACAAGTGTGACCATAGCATCACACTGAAATTCTATAGGATGTAGGCAAGAAATTTTGTTGCCCCTAGCCAAAACCACAAAGTGCCTCTCTCTAAAGTCATGTTAGGAAAAGGGATGTTTTCCTTAGAATGTCCTATGCAACATAATATTTCCATTAACTCAACTACAATGAGTATGAGCTTCGATAAGGCCCTGCATGGAAAACAAAAATATCATAACCGATTAGAATTTCTTGACAAGTTTGTAAAATATCATAGTTAGGGGTGAAATTAGACCTTGTAAAAAACTCTAAGGTGTTTATTCAAAAGTATTCAAGAATTCAAAAACAACATTGTTACAACCCTTATAGCCATTATTCTTATAGCAAAAAAATCACGCCTTAGTCCAAAACCACATTGATAAAAAAATAGCCTTGAAACATAGAAAATAGCCATAAAAATAAATAGCTTACTAAAAATAGTAGAATATTTTTATTTTTCATAAAATAAGCTTTAAAGCATAGTTACTATCTTTAGGCATTCCTAGGAGCATGGGCCATTGACAAGAAAAATCTCTAAGCATGTCTACATTACTCATCCCCAAGGGGTACATTGTTACAACCAAGAAAAACTTGTACACATGCAACAACACTGGAAAATTTGTCAAAAAGTAATCATAGTTCTAAATTTGATGATTCCATTACTGTTAGAATCTTGAAATCATGACCTACATAGCCATTACTAGAAACTCTAAAAATTCTAATAGGATTTCATAGCAAATGAAGCAAACCAAACAGTAGCCTAACCATCAATGAAGAAGCCCTAAATCGCATGACTGTAATAAAAAATTCATGAAAAAATCATCTTAGCTCTAATTTTAGTGATTCCATCATGAAAAGGATCCTAATATTATGAGCTTTCTAGAAATGGCCAACATAGCCAAAAAATTACAACCATTTTAACAAAAAAAAACATGAAAAAAAATAGTAACCTAAATGTCATCCAAAAAACCCCTTTTTTGCACAAGTTCAATGAAAACTCATCAAAACTTCATTCTCCATTCAAATGAAGTGATTCCACCTTTGTTAGAAAGATTAAGGTGTAACCTATATAGATAAAATCAAAAAATAGCCAAAATCACTACCTCTTAGAAAACATTCGTGAATTTACATGATGTTATGAATAATGGCACAAAAGCCTAACTACACAATCTCACTAAAACAACCATAAATTCATCATTTCACAGACAAATTGAGTGAGACCACAATAAACAAAAATCTCAAGCATAGGTATATAAACCCATAAACTTAGCTTTTAAAAATATGTAGCCATTTTCTTAGAAAAAATTCATAACTTTTCTTGCTTTTTGAATAAAAAAAGCATGAAAAACACATAAAATTTAATAAAACCTTATTTATTTCTCAATGAGTTATAGCCAAAACAGCCATGAAACCTTAAACCTATATAGAAACAACAACAATAGGAGGTGGGATTTTGTCAAAATTTCATTTTGACAAGTATTAAAGCCTAGATCTAAAAAGATAGCTATATGCTTGAATTTTTGGAAAAGGCAGCAAAATAACAAACCTAATTTTGAAAATCAAATCTACCAAAGAAAAAAAAAAGAAAAAAATGTTAGATCTACATAGAACCAAATAAAACAAGATGTAGGATTTCATTAGAATTTTGTTCTATCCCATCCCTGAGCATAGATTTGATAAAAATAGTCATACCCTAGCCAGGAAAATAAGAAAAATGACTAGAAATTGAGGAAAATGTCTAGGAATAGCCTACCTTTGGGTAGCCATAGAGGATGGTTATATGGATATCATCCTAGGAAGCTTTATGTGGTTTTTGGTACCCTCATCTCCCTTTCAGATTTGTGAATTCTTGCTTTTTCCTCCACACTACTTCATCTTGGTATATCAACATTGAAAAAACTTGAGAACTAGAAAGGATGAAGGTTCTACGTTATCTAAAGGAGAGATGTGATGCTTCCATGCTGAAGGTGGATTGTGTTTGCTACAAAAATATCTTCTAAAGCTCTCCACCAATGTGTTATTTGCCAAGAATGAAAATTATAATCAAAACTTATAAAAATCAACCATAGAAATAAAATCTAAACCTAAATGCCCACCTCTAAACCCTTGTTGTCAATTCAATTCACTAGAATTCAAGGTAAACTTAAGTGTATGGGGAGAAGCCTTTTCTATCCTAAGAATGATGGGATATAAGTTCAATTTTTAAAAGTCTGAATTTTAGATAGTGGACCCCACCATACAACTTCCATACAAGCTATTTTAAGCTTAGAAACTTTATCAATGTTGGGGTTTTGAATCCTTGGATACTTAGAATCATGATCATGTCTTAACCCCCATGCATCCATGTTAGGGATACCATGCCTAGCGCTTCCTAAAACCCTTAAAACCTAACTTTCTTATCATTTTTGGTAATTATAACTTATCTCATTCAACCTTAGGCTCCAAAAGGGAGTAAGACCTTGCTAAAACTAAACATCTTGGGTTTCCATACTAGGGAAGCACTCCCCAACATGGCGTAAGGGGGTAACATCCATAATTACCCCCAATGGCCATTAGACTAGATCTGATCCTCAAAGTGGGCCCACATAACCTAGAACCCTCCTAGTCACCCTGGAAACCTTGAAACCTCACTGAACCTAGTTAGAAGTGTTCGAAACCTTAGGATTTCATTGATCCATGTTGGGAGAGGCCTCATCCATGTTTGGAAGCATGGATGGATGGGGCGATGACCAAAACTACCTAAATTGACCATCTAGTAGTCATTTTTCAAGCCTAACACTCCTTCATAGCCTTTGATAGGCTAATTTGGCCTTAGAACAAGTCAAGTTTTGCATCTAGAACCTGTTCCATGCTGGTGAATCCTCTTCCACATTACCTAGTGTGGAGCCAACATGGAAGACTATGGGATATGGAAGGAAACCCACTTTATAACTAAAAATGACCTAATGACCTACCCTAGTCACCTCTTAACCATATCGAAACCTTCTAGGGCTTTTGGATGCCTCAAAATTAGTCAAAATGGAACAAAGCTTTGATCCCCTTCTCATTCATCCTAGGGAAACAATACTTAATGTGGAACAATGTGGGTTGGTTGCATGAGGTACCCAGAAACCTCTAAGCTAGTAAATTTCAACATTAAGTATAAACCATTGACATTGGCAAACCTGAAGGCTAACATGCATGGTTGATTGGCTACCAAACTGCCCTAGATGTAACTTTCTTAGTTCATCCATGTTGGGGGAGATCTCTTTCACATTTCCCATCATGAAAATTGTGTTGATGTAGTTAGGAAGTTTAGTGGATAGTCCTAGATGCATGAAAACAATGTTAAATTGGCTTGTACTTACACCAAAACTTTGACAGCCATTTCAAAAACACCAGAATGCCAAAAATCAACAAAAATCAACCACTTGAGGATCTTTCATGGTGGGGAGGACCTCATCCATGCTGAGCATCCTAGCCCCAATGTGGATGGAGGGGGAGAAAGCCGAAGCTATTGAAGTTTGCATAGAAATTGACTTCTAGAAGTAGCCCAATCCTTCTGTAAGCGACTAGACTTCTAGAAGTCAACTAAAACAACAAAAAATTGCCTCTCTTGGATTCTCCATGTTAATGAGGGGACACTCACTTTGAGCATCCTAGCACCAGTGTAGATGGAGGGGGATGAAGATCAAAAATCACTTAACAACCCTTGGAAGGACCAAATTTGACCCTAAACACCAATAATTGACACTAATAATCCTAGAGACTCACGTTCATGGCTAAAAGAGATAAAAATGACAAAAAATAGGCTCCCATGATTTCTCCACACTAAGGGCCATCTCTTCTATGTTGGCCAACATGGATCCTACATGGAAACTTGGGGGTAACTCAAAAATGGCCCCTAAATATCTTGAATTAATACCAAGTAGCCTTGTGTGCATCCTAGGACCATGTTTGCTCCTTTCATAGCTCTTAAACCCTATAAAATTGATTCCAAATAGCTAGAAAGCTATCCATCTTGATCTTCCTAGCTAGATCCACATTAGGAACCCCACCTCTAGCATGGAAAAAAGGGAATAAGCCAAAAAACCACTTAGAAACATCCAAAACTATCAAATTTTATCCTTGAACCATAGCCCTTAACCTTGGCAACTTTTGGAGCTAACTTGCATAGTTAATGATGATTCAAACTAGTCTAGATCTAGGATTCATGATTCATCTACATTGGAGTAGGCCTCCGCCATGCTAGGAAATGTAGAAACATCTTTGAAGAGCTACCTTTCCAGTTTTGGTGATAGATTGACACTCCTAGAGACCAAAAATCTACACTGGAGAAGCTTTGGAACTCATAGCCTTAAGTGTGCAATCATCCAAATTAATTTTAGCCTTAAAAACTTAACCACCCTAATCTTTCATGTTGGAGCTACTTCCCCAACATGGAAATAGGGGGTGAAACCTTAGATGCCCTTAGATAGCCTCCAGACATGATCTAAATCAACTAGAAACTTAGAAAATCATGATCTACAATCCTAGGAGCCTAGAAACCTAGTTGATGTGCTCTAAAATCATCCCAAAATCATCAAAAAAGTGCACCCCCATTAATCCATATTGGGGACATCATGCCCACCATGGAAAATGAGGAGAAGAAATTTCAACTTGTCTTGGCACTCAAAATTAACTTAAATGGCCTTATAACGAAGCTAGGGGATGCACAACTCCTAGATCTAGGTTCCAGTTGCTAGTTTGACCTTGTTTTGGATTGGATTTTGATCCTCCACACGAAGCCCGCTTCCATCCACACTAGCCAATGTGGAAATAGGGGGTTAAGCTCCAAAACCTACTTTTTGACCTTTATCAACCTTCAAAATAATCAATTGTGACATCTCTAGCCCTTCTCTACCTTGGTGCATAACCCTGATTTCAATCCTCTAGGTGTTTGAAAAGTCATTTTCCTTTTTTTTCATGCTAGGACCACCATTCCTAGTATGGATCTAGTGTGGAAGATGTTTTCAAGCTTCAAAGATGGGTTCTAGAGGTTGAAACTGATGCCAAAACTATCCCATTCCCTTCTCTAGTCAATTGCACTAACATGCAAGTTATCAAAAATCAAAAATTAATCAAAAAAAGCATGGAAAAATTTCTAGATGTTCTATCCATTCTAGGGATCATCCTTTTTATGCTAGCCAGTGTGGAAATAGAAGGGGTCCATCATGGAAGCTTCAAAGCCCTAGTTTTTATTGTCCAAACAACCTAGAAATAGTCTTGATTGATGTCCAAACTTATCTAATAGCCTTGTAACCCTAAACCATGGCTTAGTAAGGCCTAAAACTAGAAAAACCTAATCCTCTTTGACCTACATTAGCCATGTTTCACTTTATGTAGCCTATTTTACTTGATTTGATCTTATTACATGATGTTTTGACTTGTTTTTGGCATTGTGTAGCATTGTTGACCTTCTTGACCTAGTATGGAATTTACATAGCCTTATATTTTCTTTATTATCCTCATTATAGCCTTATTTTCCTCTATTTAGCCTTTTATTAGTATCAAATATTGGGGTTTGACCTCTCCCTAACCACCATTTTGTCCCATGTGACAATTACCTGCAAATGCCTCTAACTAGCATCATAGTTCGCTAAGACTCTAAACTAGCATCATGGCTCACTATGACCTAAACTAGCAAGCTTGTGACCTATTGTAACCTTGTTTTGACCTTGCTTTAGCTTTTATTTAATTACATTACTTATCTCTACCTTTCTTGTATAGCCTTATATGATCCCATTTGCATTTTTTTTGGCATTATAGTAGCATATTTTTTGAACAATTTCATAGCATTTTAGCATTATTTATTCATCTTTACCCAAGTGCCACTTAATGTGCTTATGGTTGACATGTAGGACTAAAGTATGAGTACCTGGGAGTAGATCATTCTACCTTTGAGCCTAAGTGGACCTCATGGTGATGTTGAATGGTATATCAACCCTAATTTCCTGGATCTTGAACCTGAGGATCTTGTTGACTGTGTAGCCTCAATAGAGAAACCTCTAGAATGGCATAAAAACCTTTTTAAAAACCTTGACCTAGAGGTGGGATGCATAACTGAAGCCTCTCTAGTTGAGGTTCCTATCACAACACATAGTGGTGAGGAGAAAACACTAAAATTAAGTTCTTCACTGGAATCTTAATAGGCTCAAGATAACATCAAGGTCCTCCAAGGCAACATTAAGGCATGTACTTGGTGATACGAGGATATGATATGTCTAGACCCATGTTTAGTCTAGCATAAAATCATACTATACCCTAGCATTAGATCAATTATGTTAAAAGTGTGCAAGATTAGACTTGAGTTGGCCTTAGCAATTCTTGATGAGATCTTAAAACTCTACCAAGTAGGTTTCATCCAAGCTGTTGACTATGTAGAATGGGTATCCAACATGGTGATAGTCCCCAAGAAGAATTAAAGTATTGATTTCTGAGACCTAAATAAAGCAACCATCAAGGATGACTTCTCTTTATCTAGTATTGCTCAACTTATCGATACTATAACCAAACATGCCTTGTTGTCCTTTATGAATGGATTCTTGGGATACAACCATATTAGGATTAATCTAGAACATCAACTTAGCATGACCTTCATGACCTCTTGGAGTACCTTTTGCTATATGATGATGCCCTTTAGCCTTAAGAACGTAGGAGCAACCTATCAATGACCCATGACATACATATTTAGTGACTATATGTTAGGTTTTCTCAATGATTATGTAGATGATGTAGCCATTAAGTCCAAAGTGCACAGTGACCATGCTAATGACTAGGATCTTGTGCTTAAATAATGTCTTAAGTACATGCTTAGAATCAATCCTAAAAAGTTTGTCTTCGGTGTCAAGACTAGTAAAATGCCTGGATTTATAGTATCTAAAGTAGGGATTCACATAGATCTTGATAAGGTTAAGGCCATATCCAAATTAGTAGTGTTTACCAACTTTAAGGATCTTTAGGGATTACAAGTCATATTGCACTTCATTCATAGGTTTATCTCTAAACTTACAAATAAGTTATAGCCTATGCATCACTTGCTTAACAAAGGGATTCACTATGAGTGGATAGCTCAATAACAATAGGCCTTTGAAAACCTTAAGCAAGTGCTGAAACAATTGCTGACAATCTATCCTCTATAAAAGGGTAAACCATTTTACATCTACCTTGCCATATCTGACATGTCCATTGCCTTTCTACTCTATCACAAACATGATGATGGAGCAGAGATGCCAATATACTACCATAGCCATTCATTAGTTACCCACGAGACCTGATACACTAAAGTGAAGAAGTATTGTCTAGCACTAGTCTTTTCATTGAAGAAGTGGAGAGACTACCTCTTTAGGTGCCAAGTCAATGTCATTTTCAAAGAAAATGTACTCAGTGTCATAATGATCAACATCTACAAAAGTAGCCATACAGCTCGATGGGAAGCCATAACCATGGGGTTTGACCTTCATTACATCTCTCAATCTCAATGAAAGATCAAGCTATAGCCATACAACTTACTGTTTTGCTTATTTATGACCACATATTCATAGATCTTGAGCTCCCTAATGAACATATCAACACCATTAGCCAAGTTCCCAAAGGTTATGAGGCGGTCATACACTTTGACAAAGCTTCAACTACCCATGGGGCTAGTGCCGCTACGATTATAACTTTTCCATGTAATGAAATCTAACCCTTCACCTATCATTTTGAGTTTTCATGTACCAACAACATAGCAGAGTATGAGGGTTTGATCATAGGAATGATGGTAGATCATGACCTAGAAATTATATTCTTAATAATCAAAGGTAATTCACAACTTGTGGTTAACCAAGTGACCGAGGTCTATGAGAGTAAATCCTACCATTTACTACCTTACTATGACCTAGGAAAGTAATTGTTACAAAACTTTACAAAAGTTGATATCCAACACATATCCTAAAACAAAAACATCATAGCTGATGCCATTGCAACAATAGCCCTTAATGTGACTCCATATGTGTTTAGTAAGTTACCCACCTTAACTATGGACTGTTCTATCCCCATTACATAAAGCTCTAAGGATACCTTTATGGTTGTAGTTCATACTACTCCTGCCAAGGAATGGTATGATAATATCAAATTTAACCTTATGTATGGTGAATCTTCACAAGGCCTAACTACTACTCAAAAGGATGTTGTACATAAATGATCAAAGTAGTATGTAATCATACATGATAAGGCATTATGTTGACGATCCTTTGATGACATATTGCTTAAGTGATGGGGTAAAATTGAAGCCAGAACAATCCTACAGTAGGTTCACAAGGGTGTTTATGAGGGACATATAGGACCTAGAGCTATGGTTGCTAAGATTAGATGGTTAGGCTACTACTGGCCCTATAAGGAGAGCGACTACCTATAGAAGGCTAAGTGTTGTGACACATGCCAATAGTATAGCAGCCTTATATTCATACCATTGACTAAGTTGCATACTACTTAGATAACCTGACTGTTTCAATGATGAAGTTTGAATATCATTGGGCCTATAATGCCTAAGTATTATGCAGGCCATAACTTCACCATCACCACAATCAAATACTTCACTAAGTGATCTAAAGATATTCCCCTAAGGAAGACTATGTTTGAACAAGTTTGTAAATTTATCTTGAATAACATAGCCCATTTTGTCATATCCATAACCATAGTTAGAAACAATGAATGACATTTAGTAGCCAAGAAACAAAGGATTTCTGTCACAACCTAGGCACTAAGCATTCTTTCTCGTTGCCTTATTACCCTCAAGCCAATGGACAAGCAGAAGTAAGCAACAAGGCCATCATAAACTTGCTTAGGAAGATGCTCAATAATAGCAAGCATAAATGGTATGAGCAGGCTATCCATGCACTTTGGGCCTATCATATAACTTAGCATATTGCAACTGGTGTAACAAATTATAGCATGGTTTATGATTTTGAAGTTGTTTTACCTCTTGAATTACATGTACCATCACTTTGGGTACCCATAATTGACTTCATAAATGATGAGCAAAGCAAAGTGATGTAGATAAAAAACCCAGACTCAATGGAGTAGCAATGTATTCAAGCACTTGTTCACATTGAGCACTATCAAGATAGGCAGAAATGATAGTACCACCATAACTTGACCAAGTGTAAGATCAAGGAGGGTAACCTTGTTGTCAAGGTAATCCATGAGCATGCAAATAAGTTCTCAGCCAATAGGGAATGGTTCTTCCTTGTGACCAGAGCCTATGATAATGGAGCATTCAGAATTGTAGACATGGATGGGAATGAGTTGGCCAATCTGATCAACCCTTCCTATATAAAGTCTTATTATATGTGACCTACATGCAACCTATAGTATCCATGACATCAATGATCATCAACAAGTGACCTTGCTTTACCATAGCTTGCTGAGGTCTTAAACCAGTAATATGGCTTGTCGGGGCCTTAAATCGGCACCATGGTCTACTATAATCTTAAACTACCACCATAGCCTTCCAAGGACTTAAACTAGAAACATTGGTGACTTGGATAACTTGGTTTTATAATTCTATGTGGCCTGTATGAATTGTAATGTTATAACATGCTCTAGTTGCTTGGTTTTCTTATCATCTTAAAGTTGTGTTTGGAAGATGAAGCCTAGGACCATCACAAGGATACAACTCATTACGATAGTAAGTCACCACATGAACTTGATGGGTATGATTTGGTGAGCTTTTCCTACTATGTCAAGGGTGCTTGTACCATTTCCCTCCATCTAGCACCACTCCTTGAGCCCAACCATGTAACCTAATGATGACTTTCCATACTCTACAAAACAATGTTAACCTATAATTGCCACTCATGCACTATGGCCACATGACATCTCCTCATCATGCTTTACCCTTAAATCCTCTTGAATGGAATGTAACTCATTCAATGAGAAATCACTAAGTTCATTGAGCATAACACATCTTGTTCAATGGGAAAACTACAAAGTCCATTGAGTGTAACACAACTAACTCAATGGGAAAACTATATCTAACTAGCCTTGGCAAAGAAACCAATTGAAGGTATTACTCCAAAAAAAGGGAAGGAAGTAAACTATCAAGAATCTAGATTTCTAGTAAGACCTCAAAGCCAAATGATCAAGGAAATCTTGGAGTGAAGTGTTTGGATCCTCAAATGCATTTGCCAAGTGACCAACACTTCAAAATGTATCAGTGTCATGCTATAGCCATGATGTCAACACTTGGAATATACTGTTAGCCTCCATGATCATCACTCTAATGATCATTATCATCATCTCATCATAACATCATCCCATCAACATAAGCACTCTTTGACATGGCTCAATACGATTAGATCAAGCATGGAGAGGGAACATTAGTGGTGGACCTACAATGGTATTTTGTATTCTTTGATGGTGCCTCTTAGGTTGATCCTCCAAACACTAATAAAGAGAGGCCATTGAAACATCACAAAAAATTGCATGTTGCAACCATTTTTTCACCATGTAGCCTTCACCCCATGAAACTCAAGGCAAAATTTCATTGTAAATGTGAAGATTGTAATCAATGATGGGCAATCTCACATATTTCATACTTTTGGGGCTAAAACATGCCTCATAAGTGGTCAAATCCTTATTTTATAAGTGAAAAAAGTTACCTAGTATCTATGTTTAGGCTTGGAGGAGTTAAAATGCCTTTTGGAATGCCAAAAATGGTGATTTGATGGGTTTTATGGTGGGTATACACTTTTCTACGTTGGAAACACTTGTAGGGGAGGGGGGTAACCCTCATCTACCCCCAACATGGAGGGGTAAAAGCTTCCTCTTCAATGTGGAAACTTTACCCCCTAGCATGGAGAATACATGCATAGCTTAGAGAATGCATGCATAGCGTAGAAACTGCATGCGCCTAATGTACATGTAGCAATTACCATGATTTCAATACTATATTGGCTTCAACATTGACCATATACTTGAGCATAGAAGATTGAAGGCCAAGTGTAGAAGATCTTCCTTGAGCATAGAAAGTGTGCCCTTGTTGCTATTTATAGTAAATGAAATGGACATGGGGGTTTAGCACTTACTATACATAGTAACCCCCTAAATTTGGGCACCCATCTCACCTATACATGACAAAAATTTGTAGCCAATCTATTAGCCAATTTGTAGCCCATTTCATGGTTAAAATCTTATAAAATAAAAATCCCAATATCCTTTTCAGGTTTCACACTTTGGAATTTTTGAGCATATAGCAATTTTGGCCTTCAAGAGCTCCTGCAACACTTGCAAAATGCAGCTTCTTGAAGCCTCTAAGCTTGAAACCCCTATTATCTTATCAAGACTTGTGGGCTTTTTGTTCCTATGTTGCATTTTTAGGATTTCCAACTCCCAATGTGGAGCATTTTTGTAGCCAAATCTCCCACTTTTGTCACTCCCCAGCAATGACCAAAGTTGCACATCTGAGGTAGTAGTAGAGGAGGTTCGACAACATCTAGAGTGGTTGAGTATCTAGATCATGCAGTGGATCACATTAGCTTCAAATTATTTTGAATTCCTACCCTAATGAACCCTCTTTTACTCTTTCATATGCAACTTTTATACACATCCCTAAACTTATTCTTTATTTGTTTAAATAAAGTTTCAAAATTTCAGTCTGTGTGTAATCTATTTTACCTTTGGTTTCCAAATTTGCATTGTTGTTATTTACATCATTCATTTTTCATTTTGTAAATTCTTGGGTGATATACCGTACTATCTAGGATATCTAGAATCCTATTTTTTAAAGGCCCTAGGGATTTAGGACTAAGGCTACTATGCTAGATCTTTCAATTTTCCATAATATTTCTAGTTGCAACACCTAGCTCAAGTGGTTGAAGGAGGAGTGCATCGAACAATGCAAGTTGGAGCTATTCATGAAAGGGAGATAGGTGGAGGAAGTCTTCAAACTTTTTGAAGGCTCTTTAACCATTGCTAATTCTTCATCTCCTCAAGTCTCTACCACTTTAGGGGAGGTGACTACTAGGAAATTTTCATAGGAGCCACCTACATGGATAGAAATCAGTGAAAGTAATAGCTTAACAAGTATCAATCTCAGGGAGGTGGGTTGGGTCCACATGATCAAGGAACAAATCTTCCATCATTTGGATGTTGGCCTTTAGAATCTGCCACCAAAAGATGTTGCACTTGATCCCTCCAAGGTTTGCTTATTTTTTTTTGCATATTTTAGTTTAATTTTTTTAATTTATAATTTTTATTCATACTTTGTTAATTATTGGATAAATTTTTTTTTTTTATAATACAAGTACTAGGTAATGTTGATGGCCCTAGTGGTAAAGATAGAAGTGCTTCTTAGCCCCCTCTAGCGACCCCTTAGTACCATCTATTGGTCATGGCCTAGGTTATATCATTTGTTATGTTCGATGATATTGTTTGTGGCTACTATTAGCCATTGATGTGGTTGATAGATGGTGTACTATTTAAAATTTCATGGTTACTATGTTACAACCATTGAACTATTATTATTTTTTAAATTTTAATTCTGTTTACATGTTTTGATGATTAATGTTTTATATATGTTTAATGTTTTATGTTTTCATTCATGTTATAGGGCTATATTGGTTAAATATGTAAAATGGACATAATGTAAACTAGGTTGTAAATGGTGATAAATGATGTGCTAATTTTAGGCCATGTTGGGCCATACATTTTTCCATTTCTAGGCCATGGTAGATCATAACTTTTGCTAGATTTAGGCCATGGTAGATCATACAATTTTCTAGTTTTAGGCCATGGAGGACCATACATTTTGCTAGTTTTAGGCCATTGTAGGCCTTATGTATTGCTAGCTTTTGGCCATGAAAGGCTCTACATTTTAAAAAGAAAATTTTTTATCATTTTTTAGGTTTTAACGTTTTTATCATATTTTTTATTGTTAATATTCAAAGATAAAAAGGCTTGAAAAAGTAAATTGTAAACAAGACTAAACCTTAGGCTATGTGCAAAGTAAAGGTTAAAACAAAGTAAAATGAAAGTAAACAAAATGGTACATATAAGTAATGTGTAAAATAGGATAAAAAGATTATAGAAAAAACAAGCTACATGGTTATATATGTAAGGGTGAGCAAATTGGAGAAGATACATTAGTTGTGCAAATGTTTCCTAATCTTTGAAAGATTAGGGAAGGCATATGGCCTACTTTTCATAATCTAGTATTCCTTGTTTCCTTCACTAACTATGTTCAAGGGGAGCTCTTCCTATTGTGCATTCATGGATCCATCATTGTTGGTTTTGACCTCTTCTACTCCATTGGGCTTCCTAACTTTGTGGCTAATAATAGGAGTTTCTTCCTAAAATTCCACTTCAAATTCTTATTCAATGTCAACATTTTTGACCCCTATGGGAATTGCACACTCACCATGGATGATTATCTTATCTCCCTCATAAGGTAGGTGAATTTCTTAGTAGCTTGGTAAGAAAACAGCTCATAATTAAGCTAGCCATAGCCTCCCTAGGATAAGGTTGAATCCTAGTGTCTCTTCCACCACCAAGAAATTGGCCGTTGTGGGGTATTTTTCCCCTATAATAAAGTCTAAAGTAATAGAGCCTTTAATAGCTACCAAAGATCCATTGTAGGATTTAAGAGTAGTTGTTGGAAGTATGTTGCAAATGCTCAATTAGGCATAGATGTTCTATGATGGTATAAGATATTATGTTTCTTGTGGCTCCATCGTCAACATGTACCCTATGCACTTTGTACCATCCTATCTTGATGATTATAAAGAGGGGATTCATGGTTGTCTCACCATCTTGGAGGTTGATCTTGACTTTACTATCATGAAAAACTAGTGTTATTAACCTCATTTTTTTCCTTGGTGAAGGTGGTACCATCACTACATGAATGAACTCTTCACTAGAGGGGGTATCCTCATTAACAAGAATAGAGATCAACACTTTCACTAATGCTTTGTAGTACATAGTGGAAGTCATCACAAGGTCATATAGGCTAAGATAGGTATTTTGTTATTTCAATAATTATTTTACCTATTCCATCGTAGTGAGATAATCTTTGTCATTAGTTATAGGATTCTCATTCTTAGTGTTCTTGGATTCTCCCATGCACCCCAAGATGTGAAATTTATGCTTTAATGATTATGTTTTGGCTTCTTACCCATTTCCCTATAGTTTGGGATCCTCTTGTGCTTAATTGGTTGAGGCGGGATGGGCACTAGAACTCATTGAAATAGATGAGATCAAAGTCAACTTTGAGGGACCCACTTTCTTCCATGCCTTGGCCTATTTGTTGTCATCATTCTTAGGCTTCAACACAGGCTTCCTACATTGCTTTCTTAGGGATTTATTATTGTTGTTGATTGGTTGTAAAAAAGCCATTGCATTGGCCACTATGGGGGTATGTTTTATAGTTGTAGGAGTATTTTTGTCTTTGGCTTCATTAGGAGGGGGCACCCTAACCACAAAAGGATCCTTGGTTGATGCAAGTGATGGAACCCTTACAACAAAATGGAATTGTGAACTAGTAGAAGTTGAAGGACCCCTATCATTGTGAGAAGGTACCTATATCATGAACAGCTCCTGTGAAGGCCTAGAGTGGTTGGTCACATTGAATGCTGCTATAGTGTATGGGCTATTTTTGGTATTCAATGGGTCCTTGTAGAGCTACATGGATTGGTTTTGTGGTTTTACTATGTTGGAGGCATTAAGGAATAGTTCATTCTTATCTATTATCTTCTGCATGTCATCCTTGAGTGCTAAGAAAAAGTCAATGTCATGAACTAGTAGTTGATGATAGTAGTAGAAATTGTATAGCTTGAAGTACTTAGGCACTAGCAAGTCATCCTTGGTTGCAAGAGTGGGATTTTTGGCTATCTCACATAGTCTATCATACCTCTAGTAGGAATTTTTGATCATTTTTTATATTGAATTCTTCTACTCTTCAACAAATAATCAAGGAGTTCTACTAGTTTCAATGCTAATCTAGTATATCTTGACTAGTCTTTTCATTTAAATTTAGGCCTTATAGTGGTTGATGTAGAGGCCCTAGATGTTGATGATTGATTGTTATTGATAGGGGCCTTGGGTTGATTGGTCTTAGGTCCCTATGTGGTTATCTTGTTATCTTTGGCCATTGTGGCCATGGTTGTGTTGTTTTGTCTCTTCTTTTTCTTATCCTTTTGGATGTGTTGGTTTTTGTATGGCATGTAGGTAGGATCATGACTAGCATCAGTCCTATCCTCTATGTTCTTTTTTTTGGAAAAGATTTGGTTGAGTGATTGTGGATCTAGGTAGTATTATTTCAACTTTATGAAGTTGTTAACCACCCCCTTGAATATAGTGAAAAGGTGGATTTTGGCTATTGGTTCTAGAATTTCAATTAGGAGAGTATTCTATCATTGTATAAGTTTTTGTACATGTTCAAGGAATCCCTGCTTGATCTTCATTAATTGGTCAAAAGTTGTGTTGAGTTTTAAGTTGTACTTGAAATGATTAACAAACCATGAAATTAAGTCTTTGAGTAAGGATATAGATCCTCTTGGAAATTCATGGTACTAGTCCAAGGATTTTCTTATAAGAGACATAGGGAATATCCACATTATAGTATGCAACCAAGCCTACAATAATAGGCACTTGGAACAGAATGTTATCAGGTGGGCATTAAGGTTGCCTTCACCATTATACTTGGGGAATTGGGGAATGGGGATGCTTGGTGCAAGAGGTATTGGGGGGATAGCTAAAATAACTGGATCATCCTAGTAGAAATCCATTATCTTACTATCTAGTTCATCAAAGCCTTGAGCTTTCATAAATCTTCTATTAAGTCCTAGATCATTTGGAATGCCTGATCTAGTCCTTGGGGCATCCCTATAGGCTATGATGTTTGTAAAAACAATTGAGGTGTTAATTCAAAGACATGTGGCCTCATGATGGGTTGTAGTACCAAAGGGAGAGGTTGGATTATGGTGTTCATGGGAGGGCTAAATAATGAAAATGGTGTTTGTGCTATAACTTGAGGCAAAAAGGGTGGAAATGGAGTTTGTGTCCTATGGATTACATATGGTTCTACTATGGGGCTCACTAGTACAGAGAAGAAATGAGTGGTGGTGAGAATCACTAGTGAGGACCATGTAGACTACGGATGTGGCAAGGCATGGAAGAAAAGAGGGAGGTTGTTTGAGGCATTAGTTGTTCCTAGTCCATTACTATAATCAGTGTGGTCCCAAACATTATGGGATATAGAGGAGATGATGGTTGAGATGCTTGTCCCATGGAAGAGACAGGCAAGGCCAAAGTGGCTGTGGTAGTTTAAGGGACCAATTATTGAAATAGGCTCCTTATGAAGGTGTCTGGTTTAGGCTCCACATCAAACTCAACATGCTATTCATGTTGGCCTTCTAAACTAAGCTTTTTACTTCATTCATCTATCTCAATCAATTGAGAAATTATGTGTGCCTAAGCATTGGTAAGTGGGATTTTATCATAGGGAGAGGGTATATACTCTTTTCCATTATGATGAATTAACTTGTACTCATGCTTGGCTTCAACCTTTACACATGGAAGGAGTAATTTAACTTGGATCTTAGTGTAGATGTAGTTGTAATGTTCTTCATTAAGGATAGCAAAGTTTGGGCTTTGCCCTCTTTGCCTAAGCTATTGTCTATGCTTGACTATTGCTATGTCTCTAGGATCATAGATCCTTACTCCATCCTAACTAGATGTCATGTTTGTCATGTCGATGGGAAAAAATTTTGACTTACTAAAAGGCATTGTCAAAGATGTTGATTTTGACTTTTTACTATTTTTAGTAAAAATTTCAGTAAGTGGGATTGCCCCAATGGTGTAGTTGACTATAAATGGAAAAAATGGTTGAAACTATTACTATGGTGTAAATGGTATATACTGAACTTGGGAAAATAATGTTGTAGTTTTCAAGTTGGTAACACCAACTACACTGGGTAGGATCTACATCATGGAGTGTGTAGTAGATCATAGTATTTTCCAGCCAACTACACAAAGGTAGGTGGTGGAAAATGGATTTTCACTTGCTAAAACCAAGCTGGAAATTTTTTCTACATACAATAGGTACATTGGCTTTGAAAAATAAATCAATTGTGAAAATTTTGAGTTTTCCTAGGACTACACTAGAGTCTTGGAAGTGTCTATGCTAGCTTTTCCCTACAAAATTTCACAATAGATATGGTTGGGTTTTAGGATGATCTACACCGTTGTTTTTGGCTCAAAACATAGATTTCAATATGTAAAAAATTGTAGGTTTTGATGTTAACTATTATGATTTCCAAAGAATTTAGCAACTATTATGAAAATATATTGGAAACTAAAATCACTTAGCACAAGTACATTGGGTATATTGGGTAGGGATTGGAACACCAACATTGGTTTTTATGGTAAATAGTTGTAGGTTTCAAAGCTTATAGTGTGCAACAATTGGTTTTGAAAAGTATTTGTAAAATGTTTCACAAAAGGTTGGAATACGTTTTTGGGTTGTGGATTTGGGCAAAGATACTTCTTCTAGTGCTAGAGACTATAGTGGTTAGAAAATTTAATCATTGAAAGAACTAAGAATCCTAGGTAGCGACAACCTAACCTTAGATCCCAAGGGCCTTCAAGAAATAGGATCCAAGGTACCTTGGACCATCTTGTCAATTACCTAGGGGTAAACAGAGAAAATAAAATTGTAGATTCAATAGAAAATAAACACAGAATTAAACTTTGAATAAAATCTACACTACAAATGAAGTAGAAATCTGTATTAAAATAATAAAAAATGCTCAAATTTTATAGTTCAGAAAAGGTACAGATTGTGTGCTTAAATGCACAAGAAGCTTGTTCAAATGGAATTTGAAGCCTATTAGAGTTGGTAGGTTGTATTCTATAGTCAAACTCCATAATCTAGGTACTTTCCAACTACAATATCTTACAACTCTTTGTTAGTTTCCATTCAAATCTACAACTATGGCTATAGGTGGTATTCCACTCTAAATGAAATTGTATTATGTTGAAAGTCTCTAGTACCTAGCGTTGATACCAACTTGCTCTCAAAAGTTGTCAAAGTTGTAAAATAAGGCTATAGGTTGCACAAATTCTCATTTAAAATTGTTCAAAATTATTGAATTATGAAACCTGAATAATGTGTTTATGCTTAGCTTTTATAAGTTTTAGGTTGCTAATTTCATGTTGCAAATTTCTACCATCATTACTAAGAGATTGGTGTTTATTTGCAAGCATAACAACTATGATTCTAGCACATTTAACCATTTATAACAAGTTTTGATACACCAAAGTCATAAAAACCCACTCACATACCAAAAATAGTGAATGGACTTTGGTTACTATGCTAGCCTTCACCTCAAATATGCTTGCCTTAGAGGACTATGCTAGCATTTTTTGGAATATGTTGAAAGTGTGTATATTATGCTAGACATACTACAGCTGTTAGTCATGCTTCCATCACCAGAAACTGTCATGACTACATGGCCATTGCTGGGAAAATGGAAATCGTACCACCTCTAACATTAGATGTGTGCAACTACATTAGATTTTATGTGACTGTGATGTCTAAAAACATTGGTGGCTAGAACATTGAGAGGTTATTGGGCGTATAGCCTAACCCTGAATCCGTGTGAGGGCCATGCTAGAGAAAATGGAAATGGGGTGCCCTGAATGGTCTAGTCGATTAGATAGGAACTTACAAGATGTCAAATAACCTTTTTCAAGGAGTAACTTTGAAACGTAACACACGATGTTTGAAATGAAAGAAAACGTGGAATGAGCAATAGTAGAAATGTACTAAAGTATGTAACCAGGATAACAAGCATGCACAAACATACAATAATGCAACATGTATGTGTTGGCACATTTGGCCATTTTATGGAACAGTAAGACTCATGGGTTTGATTTTGGTAAATTTTCAATAACTTATAAGAGTTATCAAAAGGTTGTTGGCATATCAAAATTCAATTGCCCAGTTATTAAGACTTTGTGGTGAGGTTCTATCAAAGTTTGAATGACATAATGGGACTGTAATGAGTGCAATTTTGGGGCAAAATATAAAATTTTTTTGGCTATTCTAGACATTAGAAAAATCCGCTGCTGGCGCTCGAACGGATTTTGGTGGAAACATTGGAATGTCATTTTGCAAAATATTTCAGAAATACGAATGTTTCAGCTGTGCACCTTTTGTAGCTCCTGATTTTGGCACAACTATCAAGAATGGCTAGAATTGTGCCCTGAAACCCTTGTTGCTGCCGAAGAAAATCACGCTGAAGACCATCCGTTGCTGTTGCCGTCAAGGGTATTATTGCGGGAGACGAACAGGCCGTTGCCGTTGCTCCGCGCGCCTGTCTGCGCGTGAGCCAGTGAGCCAAGAGAAGCAGAGTTGATACCAGCACCTGCAACAGAACTAAATGGGAGAACAGCGGCGGGAGAGAAACCAAACGCGGATTGGAAGCCTTCATCCTGTGCATGGTGGCCATGGCCTCGGTCACGGGGGTTGCTTAGATCTGGCAGGAGGTGCAGACGGCGGGCAAGCAAAGGGAGATGGGGACTGCAACGACGACGCCAACACACGGTCATGACGATTGTGTACAGGAAACCCCCAAATTTGAACCTGCATTTTTTGTGTGAATTTGCAAAAATATAAAAAAACACAGAGGGAAAAAGGGCAGTGAACAGAGAGCGGATAACAAGTAGGCGCGTTCCTAACTTATCCTTGCAACTTCCAAATTTTTTTTTGCAGTCACTTCATCGCTTAAATAGGGCTTTTCCTTCCAAAAGATTCCTTTCAAATTTTAGGCGGTAAGTCATCCTCCTGTAACTTACCTTCCAAAACGGCAGCCATGTCCAACGCCGATGCATTCAGCATCGCATACCAGTCCGATGAATATGGCAATGAAGACACAGAGACACAACAAGATAAGTGACCGAAGATATTTCTGGCCGATTGCAGTTTATCAAATAAAATTTACAATACCATATACACTAAATATAAAAGCTCCAGTTATAAACTTACCTTTTCTAATGTGTCCCAGGACTTCAAAAATATTGTTGGTAAAATGTTATATAAGTTATATTATATGAGCACCTACAAATATTTGTAATATTAATATTCACATGTTTATGATATTTTAAACATGTATATAATATTTAAAAGTATAAATATAACTTCCAAATCATAAATCTCTCCTAATAATGTGTATAACTTCCTAAAAACTCCTTCCTAATTAAATGAGTAAGTTGTAACCTCCTTACTTGGGAGAAAAGTTAGCTAGTATATTTTAGCAAACAATCTCCTATTGGTTAGTCAAATACTTGAGAGAAAAGTTAGGAGGATATTTTTGAGATTTTTTGGGATATTTTGAGATTGTAACTTTCATATACATCACTTAAAAAATTTTACATCTCATCTTGAAGAGGAAAAATTAAAAGGATATATATATGTATGAAGTAAGTTGCCACTATTAGCTTGTGTTCCTATCTATCTTAGGAATTGTTTTTTTTCTATACTATTGTAACTTCCAAGGCCACTTGTCAATTTCTTTTTCCTCTTTGGTGGTTGCAACCATCTAAAATTGTTGTAACTTACGTAACTTATTGGGCAAGTAACTTACCTAACTTGTTGGACAAGTAATCTCCTAATTGGTTGG